>JAFVLL020015546.1:0-12068 GCA_021397915.2 Tor tambroides
CTGGGAGGGGGTCATAAAATCATAGGGTCATAAAATCATAGGGTCATAAATCAATCACTTTTGACAGGTAGTCCCTCATATTTTCTTCTGACCTGTAGACACACACACACACACACACACACACACACTAGAACAAGTTAGTATAGATAAAGCAATTATATCCTAAAGTTTTCCATCTTTTTGATCATATATGTATCAAGTTTTTTTTTAATCATATTTAATTATTTTCATATATATATCTCACACATCACAAAATCTGGATCTTTATGAAGCATTTCTGTGGTTACAGTAATTACAATAATAGCCATTACCAGCAAATTCATCACAAATTTATTATAGATTTTCAATGTTTTTTCTAGCCCTAAGCTGAACTCCCACAGGCATTTGGCCTTCCCACTGTCACATCTATTGACAGCTGGGCTGGTGTGGTGTGTGTGTTTGAATGTGTGAGGTCCTGTCTCCCCCACACACCCTTCTGTCCGAGCTATTTAAAGTCATAAGAAAGAGTTAACAAGCCTTCTCCCACCTGAGAGAGTGGAGCTTAATGAACAGTATGGAGATCAGCGATCGCTCCCTCCCACATGAGCACAGAGCAGAGGAAAGCATATGGGTGGATGGACAGACGGATCGATGCCATCTCAAGAGGACCAGTGGGGTTGAGAGAGAGAGAGAGAGAGACTGTTAGCCCACAGCCCACTCATCAACCAAGTGTGTTTGTGTCCATTTCTGCTCTGGTCTTCTCTACTCACGGATGAAGCTGTCTGACATCCTGAAATGTGGAAATGCTGCAAAACAAGAGAAGATCTCTTACTACCACTTATGTTTTTCTCAAGTACCACTGAATTTTACCTTTCAATGACACATATTCTATACATATTTGGCACATACTTGTTCTTTATTCCCTTTTGAATGGCTGCTTATGATGTTAGGAAAGCCATTATGTTATAGACAGCCATTTTTGTTGCTGTTCCAAAAGATACAGTGTGTGTGTGTGTTTAGTATATGTAGTTTACACACAATTGTTTAATGTTTTTGAAAGAAGTATCTTATTCTCAGCAAGGCTGCATTTATTTGATTAAAAATACAGTAAAAACAGTAATATTGTGAAATATTATTGTAAATTAAAATAGCTGTTTAAAATGTGATTGCATTATTAAAATGCATTTTATTCCTGTGATGTAAAGCTGAATTTTCAGTATCATTACTCCAGTCCTTAGAGTCACATGACCTAGTCGCGGTTGATCTTTAGAAAAAATTGTAATATGCTGATTTGTTGAAACATTTCTTATTGTTGAAATCAGTTGGGCGGCTTAATATTTTTTATGGAAACATGTTTTTTTTTATTTTTGATGAATAGAAAATACAAAAGAACAACATTTATTTGAAATAGAAATATTTTGTAATGTTCTAAATGTGTTTACTTTTATTTTTGATCCTTTTAATGCAAGCTTGCTGAATAAAAGTATTAATATCTTTTAAAACTTTCATACTGACCATATATTTTGCATCCATATTTTGCTCTAGATGGATTGAGAAGGGGACGTTTCGTTGTGTTTTTGTCCATTATTTGTCATGTAACAAAACACAGTAAGTTATTAATGAAATCTATTTTGTGCAGATATCCGGTCACTTCAGAAGTAGTGTTCTGTTGGGAAAGAGACACTTTTGAGATGACTAGAGATGCGTGTAGATGTCCTGACATGTTTCGGAAAGCAAACGCAAACGTTAACCTTTAAGCCGTGGTGAGCTTTTGAACCATGATCACAGGCAGCTGAATGTGTGCTGGGAAGTTCAGTCACTGTGTCGTCTGCTGTAAGGTGGCCCTTGTAAGTCAGATGTTTGTATTTCCCCTCAAGGTGTCCTGTTGCCTGGAGAGAGAGACAGAGCATAAATCAGAATACTCTTACAGCCGACATCTACACCGGCCCTCTGCAGCACAGCCAACTGAGAACAGAGAATCAGAAAGAGAAAAAGTGGATCTTAATCTGGCCATTAGCCACTTACTTAAACAGCAGCATTGTGTGTCCTTCAGTTGAAGATATCTTTTGAGTTGATATCTACTTCAGTTTTTACTTTAAAATGCAACATTGAATACTTGTACTTGAATCACATCTATGAACTGAACAACATCCGACTCTTCACTTCAGTGCCATTAACCTGAGAAACAACAGCTTTCTGATATCTGTTGGGGCAATCAGTCAGCCAATCAGATTTCTGCTTTGAAAAGCTTTTGCCGGTTTTGTTTGCAAAGTGCATCATATAGTCCATGGGCGGCCCGTGGGCATCCCAACTCAAATGAGATAGCGAGGACAGTTTGATCTTGCAGTACGGCTCAGTCGCTGGAGGCACGATCTGTGTGTTTGCATGGGACAGACAGATTATAAATGTGTGGCGGCATGCAGGCTTTGCTAATGACTGTTGTCCGAACAGCAGGAAATTTCACTGTAGATTCACACTCTTTAACCAAATAGGTGTTGAGAGCTCACTGTTGCCTTAGCTAATTAGACTTCATTACTGGCTAACAAGGATCAAATAGACTTTTGCCAAACACTGCACCTGATTGGCTGGATTTTGGACTGCCCAGTCTTCCATAAGAGAACTGACAGTGGGCTGTCATATGTCATAACCTATGTATTTTCAGAATTGACACTAAATGGAATTGCAAAAATAATTGTTCGCAATGTAGTAAAATATATTTCGCCTATTGCAAAATTTATTTAAAAAAAATGAAAATATTTATTAAAATAACTTATAATGTAATTTATTCCTGTGATGCAAAACTGAATTTTCAGCATCATTGCTCCAGTCTTCAGTGTCACATTATGCTTTAGAAAACATTCTAATATGCTGATTTGCTGCTCAGTTTTTATCAGTTGTTATTGGTGCTCAATTATTAATAGGCCTAATTGTTATTATTACAGTGTTTTTGCTGCTTAATATTTTTTGTTGAAAAACAAACATTTTTTAAAAATCTTAATTATTCCAAACTTTTGACTGTTATTGTAATAGTTTATTTCAACATTTGAATGTGAATTGAATTTTTAGACATCCTACAGGTGACAGGAATAGCTGGAGGAATTACTAAATAAGATTTCAAAGAAGTTCAACACATAATACATTCTGAGAAATGAAGTGTTTCTTCACTTTGGTCCATAAAATGAAAGATAGTTAAACGTAAAGACGTATATACAAAAATAAAGACAAGTATATGTAATAGAGGCCTAAATAAATTTCTCTAGGTGATATTTGTTCAAAATGTTGAAACGCTTTTTGAACTTTTAAAAAAAGTTTTGTCTTTGTCATAGCAGAAATGTTTTGTTTCTTGTAGTTCTACCTCCTATCTGCATCCTGTACCTCAATTCAAATTCAGGAATTTAATTGCAATTTTATGTATAAAAAACCAGTAGAAAACGGCTGTTTTGTGGCTTCATGTGATGCACTTACAACGTCTACCAACAGGGCCTAACAGTCCAAATGCTCCATAAACAACCAAACCCTGACCCCTCGACTCAAACATTGTTTACACTCTTCAGGAAGTCGAACGCCGTAATTCAAAGCCTGATACAGCAGCAGGCATCAAACAGTTTCACCTGTCCAAATCAAAACCAAACATCACCCTCAAGCTCATCGGATGATCAGACCCGAGGAGCAGGATTGTACGAATCCTATGCGCGAATGTACCTGCAGACGTGTTTGTGTGTATGTACGTACGTCTTTCTCTCCAGCTCCTGTTCAATAATTCATCCATTCAGCGCAGTGGGGAACAGACACAGATTTATGGCTTGTGATTGTGCAATGTCTGGATTTATCAGGACCACGGAGGGAAAATTGACCAGAGCTACAAAAGGCCGTTTCTGCTTGTATTTGATCAGCATGAAAACTCATCAGGACCGGGCGGATGGAGGGAAAGAGGGTTCGTAGGGAGGTTTTCATTAAGGGATCACGGCAGCCCCCTGGTGTTTCCCATCTTCATCTGACTGATCCAGAGCCAGCCGGACCCCCGCCCTGCTCCCGATTAATATGAAACTGTTACAAGAAAATGAGAGTTTATTGATTTGCGCCAATGTTTCGAGCTCTATTCAGATGCACCGAGTGCTGACGGATAAGCGATTCCGATAAAAGAAAGGAGAGTTGGAGAATAGGGTAGAGGACAGCATTGACACGGCCATATTTAATCTGTCTTACAGAGAGACTAATAGGGCCGATTTCTGTGTTTTATTTAGCGGGTGATTTAATTTGGCTTGGTACGGACAATCACAATGGTAATGCCCGTCTTGAGGACAGAGAAAAGAGGGCTAAGGTCTTAGATTGCCACCTACAGCTATGACACTTCCCCTTTATGGAGAGGCGCTGGGATGTGACTGGGGGGGACCGAGGGGTTATTGCCTCTGCAGATTTCTCCCCCGAGTTGATTTTCATTTTCTTGATTTTCAAAGTGGCCAGTGATCTGTAACAGGCCTCTACGGCGGGCCGAGGGAGGCGAAACGGACAGAGGTTAGCCGGAGACTGGAATGGGAGTCATTGTTCCGTCTTTCTCTCCTCCTTTCGCTCTTGTCAGCAAATACTTGATCCCCTTTGCGCTGAGGTTGTGTGTAGTAGGCACTGTTCTGTTCGTCTGTCATAATTCATGAGGATTTATGTTATTTGTTGGATTTAAAATAAAAAAGAATCAAATTAAAGTACTTTTCATTTACTGAATTAAATAGGCATATAGTAATAGAACATATAAAAATAGGCAAATAAAACAGGCATTACCACATTCTTATATAGTCATATATCCAGCAAAAACTCATAAAATTAGTTATTTGTTAGATAGTTTTTTCCCAGGTACTTTTCAAGCTGATTTAAAATGAGAGAAAAAATAATCAAATGACGTGTAGTACATTTTCATTTATGAAGTATTTTATTCACTGAACTTCCAAAATAGGCATTGCCACATTATTTAATATATTAACCAGTTTTCCCATTGAATGTCCAGCAAAAATAGCTACATTTTGATATAAAATGGTTGTAAAATATAAAAATTAAAATGTAAAAAATAATAATAATTAATCATTTAATTAAGTAATGTAATGTATTTTTTAAATAATTTAAAAATACAATCATTTAATATGACTCATCTTTGTTTAGATGTGTGTATTATGTAAATGTTTGTATATGTTTATATATATATATATATATATATATATATATATATACACATAAATAATTCATAAGGATTTATGTTTTGTTTTTTTGTTTTTTTTCCCAAGATGACTTTTCAAGATATGTCAGCTGATTGAAAATGAAAAAAAAAAGAAAAAAATAATCACATGACACGCAAGTACTTTTCATTTGTGAAGCATTTAATTTTCGCTTTTTGCCAACTTTTTTGCAGATTGTAAATTGAATTCAAAATAGGCATTATCCTTATTTAATATATAAACCAGCTTTTTCCTCTGAATATCTGGCAAAAACAGCTATATTATGTTAAAATTTTGGTCATCTACCGGTATTATTTAATATTAATCAACCTATCTTAGGTTACACCAGTGAAAGTCATTTTTAAAAGTCAGTTTCAAAGTTTTCACATTTTACTTTGCAAAACTGAACTTATTCTCACTCCAGCCATCTGTCTGTCTGTCTGTCTGCAGCATTGATGTTGCATTATATTTATATAGTAGGCTATATATGTTTTATCTATATATATATCATTTTGTGATTGATAAAATATTTGGATGTGAAGTTGCTCTGAAGTGTCAAATGCGATCTTTGTTCGTCGGCTTTAGCGGTCGGCTCGCTGGGTTTGCCGATTTTGCACTCCTTTGTGATTTGGCTTTTGGTCTTTGCTGTCACAAGTTCTGAAGGTTGAAGGGAAAAGCAATGTCAGGAAGCTGATTGGTTGCACAGAATTTCTAAGACAATCTGAATCTCATATTCAGCTACTTTGCCACAGTGGATTAAGATGATCTAAGGGAGCTTTGTGAGCTCGATAAAAATCAGGAACGCCAGAGAAAAGAGCGCAGGGAGATTTTTACCCTTTTTGTCCTTCCAAGTTAATTGTTAAAGTTATTGTCTCTCTGCAGTGATGTTCTGCTCTGCCTGGAACGAGAGACATGTTGCCTATGAATTTCATATCTCTGCTCTGAAACACAAACAGCACACACATGCACATTTGTTGCTGAATTGAGGGGGACTTTCCATTGACTTCTGTTGTTTTTACACTGAGCTTAACCTCTAAACCAAACCCTCACTCAATCCTTCATGAATTTTTTGTTTCAATGAAGACATACCAAAAGACTGGTCCTTCATTTTATAAATAACAAATGAGCTTTAGTTTACATCACTGACATGAACATGATTTGCTACTATGGCATTAGAGGGTGGGACGTTCTCATTCAAGACAGCATTTGAAATCTGTGTAGCGCAGAATGCAAGTCATCAAGTCCATATTCCAGTAAATTTGAAACGTTTACATGTGCTAAAAGCGAATTTTGTCCGATTTTTGGAGTATAATAGCATTTAGATTGCCTCAATGCTGACAGATAGGAACTAAAAGCCACAAAAATGTCATTTTAAGCCATTTTCCCTCTGGGAACTGTTGGCTTTCAGGTTTTACTATCTGTTTGGGGACATTTGGTCTTCACAATAAAACCTGATGCACACAAACCAATTGCATGTTGGTGCATTAGGCACACTACATTTTTTAGGCAAAATTTGTTTATTTGTTATTGACTATAACAATATGTTTTGTAATTTCTTTTAGTAACACTTTCTATAAAGCCTGTTAAGTAATTACATTGTTTCATAAATAATTGTGACCACAGTTATGCTGCAATATTTCCGATGCATTTCAACCTTAAATGTGTATAGTGCATTTTAGTACATGCATGATGCATGAAATGTGGTTTTTGTTTCTTAATACAACTATGCACAAATATTGTATAGTTTTTTATTTTAATAATCAATTTTTTTATTATACAACTCATGCAACTACTATAAAGTATGTTATACTATTTTTAATATTCTAAATTTATGCATTAAATATCCAGTATATAATGCACTGAATTTATAAACAGTGCTGCATAAACTTTTTTTTTTTGTGTTTACTTTTTTGTGTGCATTAGCTTTTATCTGTAACATCCAAGGAATTAATCAAACACCATCCTTTTTATCAATCGGATCCATATTACTGTTTCATGTGTGCTTGTTTTGATGGAAAGAGCTCGTCGGTGTGATGCTGCCTCTATTAATTGGTTCTGATCCAAAGACTGATTGGAATATTGACGGATGGCCCGCAGAGAGCCGCCTGTAATGGCTCATATGCATAGCCTGAGGTAAAGTGCCATGTATCAGCGCAGAGAATACGCACGGCCCACGGCTACTGATGCCCTCCATATTTCCTGAAGTGACAGGCTTGTGTCGGGAGGAGGAAGATTACGCTTTTGTGTGGAAGTGGCGCGCGTGGTATTAAAGGTGGATAGAAAGAGAAAGCGAGAGATGGACTGCTCGTCCTCCGTCTGTCTGTCAGCGAGCAGTTAAAGGTTACTGTAATCTGAGCCGTGTAACACTCGAGTGGACCTCAGAAAGCTCCGCAGTTAATAGCACGGGACGATGGCTTAACCCCCCGCCTCATCTGAAGAGACCAGAGCAACGCTGAGGGACAGCGACAACCCGCACCATCTCACAAACATACAGTGTGTCTGTTTGATTTGTGAAATTAGAAGCCCTCGTTGTTTGGCTGACAAATATTACTCGGCCACCCCGAGCTCAGCTAGTATCAGAAGTGGAAACTTTCTAGAAGCCTTTTCCCAAAAGCGTTCATTCGGTTGAAGTAAGGTGTCTTCATTCATATAGTTGGCTTTTATTATAAGGCAGATAGTCATTAATTTATAGAACCCTGGGAACATCTTTTGTGATCTCATATTAAATTAAATATTAAATATTTAGCCCCGAATCCACCCCTTGGCAAAAATTACTCACATCGTTCAAAAAAAATAGATTAGTCAGTTACAATAAATATTTGTGTGTATTTATATAATGTATATGTAAAAACTATTTTTTATATTTGTGTAATATTTTAAAATAAAAATTATATATTAAATATTACATATTAAATAGTGTTGGAAGTGAAGAATTCCAGAAGCTTTTTCCCAAAAGCGTTCTAAGTATCCAATTGAAGTAAGAGTCTTTATTCGTATTCTTGGCATATAGAAGTACATATATATTTATAGATGTGTATAATGTACATATATAAAATTAAATTATAAAATTGTGTGTGTGTGTTTGTATTACTTTATAATAATAAATACTATATATATATATATATATATATATTAGTGGTGTCAAAATTAGCGCGTTAACTCATGCGATTAATTTTTTTTACCAATTTTTTATTTTAAAAATATTTAACGCAATTAACGCAGGGGCGGGGCTAGGGTTGGCCACCCCATTCGCAACTGCTGCCTCTGTCTCTTTTTTCTTGAAAAGGATTGCGTTTATTTAGATGCAGAACGTCTTTATGACCACATCAAACGGGAGACGTTTCAGACGCGCTCTAACTTCGCCTCCGCGCCAGGCACGAGTCAAACGAGCGCGGAAAAGATACTGTGCTCGTAGCGCGCGCTCTTCAAATACACGCACAAAGGTGCCGGCGCGCGCTGTAGCCTGTATCATTTCATATCAAACAGCGAAAGAAACTACGTGCATGCAATGTCCTAGTTATGCCGTCAGTTAAGGCATGAAGTTACCAAAAAGGCGATTAAAGCTGCCTTAAAACTGCGTGCATGCATGCAATATGTTATATATGCGTCACATTTAAGAACATGCCTCTGAAATGGTTTTAAAAACTGTCCTGAGGCACCCCAGCACTGTCTCCCTCATCTAAAACACCCGATTCAACTCGTCCGCTCATTAGTAGAGACTTTAAGACCTGAAGTGGGTCAGAAAAGGTAAAGAGAGTTGTGAGAAAATAAGACGCATGTCAGATCCGCGTCACGTTCAGCAGCAGCAGCTTTTAAAGCTATAGCAGGCAAATAAGCTAATAACCAGCTGCTGTGATGTCTATTAATCCAAGAACCAAAGAAAAAAAAAGAGGAAATCAAACTTTTATAGCTTTCAGGGTTTCATCTATATTTAATTGAGAATTTAGTGTTTGGTAAGTATTCATTTTCTGTCTATTTCTGCTGAAGGGCACAAGTAGCTAAATGTGTAATTTATTATAATAGGTTCATGTGATGATTGTTTTAAGTTCACTTAAATTAGAAGTTAAGTCTAATAAATGTTAAATTTATAGATCTAAATTATACTGTAATGCTGACTGGCTACAGTCAATGGTTAAATATTCAGGGGAAAAAACTATTTTATATCAGTAGTACTGATATCAGGGATGCTGGCCTTCAATCATAAAACAGATGCCATTAAAGAAATATAAAAAATATACTGTCTTTATGTTGTTTGTACATTGTACATTTGAAGATTGAATGTGAAATTATTGCAATATAAAAGTATATTTAAAAACTTTAATGTTAGGTGGAATTAATCGCGATTAGTTAATTGTTTTTTAATCGATTGACAGCACTAATATATATATATATATATATATATATGTATATATATATATTTATACGCACACACACACACACACACACATTTATTAATATATATATATATATATATATATTTTTTTTATTTATGTATACTTTTTTGTACATTTATATATATATATATATATATATATATATATATATATATATATATTTTTTTTTTTTTTTTTTTTTTTTTTCATACATACATACATACATACATACATTTATATTTAAATTTGTATGATATACAAAATGCCCCAAGCTTGGCTAGTATCGGAAATTGAAACTTTCCGGAAGCCTTTTCCTAAAAGCGTTTGTTCGGTTGAAGTAAGCCGTCTTTATTCATATTCTTGGCAGTATGCTTTTATTATAAGGCAGATAGTCATTAATTTACAGAATCAACGCTGGGAACATCTTTTGTGATCTCATATTAAATTTTAGCCCCGAATCCACCCCTTGGCAAAAATTACTCACATCGTTAAAAAATATTTAATTAGGCTGCAGTTTATTCGCGGCTCACGGGGGAGATGGGATTTGCATGAGGCAGGTCGCCTCTCGTGCCGGTGAGGGAGATTGGATGTGAGTGGAGATCACAGGGTCACCGGCGCAGCCAAGGACTCCCATTTTCCAAGGTCAGACAGGTAGAGAGGTGCTCCCCTGGGTCTCTGCTCACACAAGACAGCTCCGATTGGCCCTTAATTATGTCCTTCCTTTAAGCCACTGCCAGCTTTTGTTTTTCCAGGGATATCTCTCCTCTCTCTTGTCCACTACAACAATGGCGGCGCTTTTCGAGGAGCCCTATTATTATTTTATAGGCTCGGTAATCAGATGATTTACCGGGAACCCTAATGGATGAGAGCGCGTGAAAAGCAGAGGTTAATCATAGTGGTGTCAATCATCGTTTCTAGTGAAGTCTGTGCTTGTGGTCCAGCGATACGGCTTTTTCATGGCTGATGCTGATATTTAGAAAGCGAGGTGGCCTGTGGTCGATGTAATGAATAGTATGAGAAATGATATTTAAAGTTTGCTGAAATTCACATGGATTTTACATACTATTGAATTGTTATGAAGCTTAACACCTACTTTTTCCACAATAAATGTATTTAACAAAATATTTTAATGTCGTTTTACATAATTTATTATAGTTTTATATTATGTTTATATTCACAAAATTGATTTAATGCCTACTTTTTCACAGTGAATATATTTTACAACTTTTAATTATCATATTTTATAAATGTTTAAATAAATTATATATTTATTTTTATATAACTTCAACAACATTCAACTATAAATATTCATTGTATAGTTATTTTATAAAAATATAATAATTAATAATTACAAAAATTACTGTGTGTATAAAGCAAAAAATGAGTATTAGTAAAATACTAGTAAAAAAGTATATATTTTTATTTTATTTTTAAAATATTAAATATTATATAGAATATTTTTATAGCAAATATTATATATTCCATTTTTAATCTATTTTTCACTAGTATTTTACTAATACTACATTGCTCAAAAAGTTTCTCACATAAAAGACTGGTAATATTATATAACAAAAGTTTTCTTCTAGTTGAGTGTTTCTCTTATTCAGCTCTGCTGTACAAGCGAACAGGGTTTTTTTGGTTCTAGCTCTTGGCTATTCGTGCGGCAGGGTTTGCATAATTTAATTGGGACTGTTAGTTCCCAGCTGGAACAAAAACAGAAGGACCAATGATTTGAACCCCACTCGCTCTATCTCAGGGTCCAGACAAGCTCTCGCCGAATTGCTTTATGATTCACAAGCGTTATCAATTGATGGGAATATAACATGAATCATTTATTAAAAGAGTAATTACATGCTATGAAACGTATAATGTTCCATTTAGCACATTTGCGTTAAATGCGTTAATTAATTCTGCACCCTCCAGCCAACATCAGTTTATTTGATTAATACTTTTTTTAAAGTCACTGACATTTTAAGGAACTGAATGGAATTTCTCCCTCCCCTCAGATGTGTTTAATGTGCTTTTCTGTCCCTGAGGATTTTAATGTTTGTGTCTTTTCCATGTTTAGGTTTTTAATAGTGCCACTGATTCTATTACACAGAAAATAATAATTAAATACACACAAGCAAAAGACTTTTCTAAACACATTTTTACACTTTATTTATTTTACTTATTATATTTTACAATATATTTTTTAATCATTTATTATATTTTTATATATGATATATATGATTTTAGACACTTTTCCCATATTTGACAAATTATTTTTGGTAAGTTGCACTAAAAATGAACTTCAAAAACTCTATGGCAGTGTGTGCATACAAGTGTTTTAAAAATCAGAAGCAATTTACAAGCAACTCGAGAGCCAAAGCTGAAAAGCTAGGGGTCATTTCAAGCATCAGATCTTTGCTATCTCACATCAGCACTTGCAACAGCCGTTTTATCTTAGCAGTGAGTCATGATTGTGGATTTGCATGCATGGACGGGGCCAAAATGTTCCTGG
Source organism: Tor tambroides (assembly GCA_021397915.2). Classification (NCBI taxonomy): domain Eukaryota; kingdom Metazoa; phylum Chordata; class Actinopteri; order Cypriniformes; family Cyprinidae; genus Tor; species Tor tambroides. The sequence goes on from JAFVLL020015546.1 coordinate 12,060, forward strand.
ACTCCAAAC
>JAFVLL020015547.1:0-24849 GCA_021397915.2 Tor tambroides
GTCTCTCGGGTTTGCACTGTTAGTGCAAACATTTGCTTGTGCACTGTTCCGTTTCAGCCATCACACCCGAGAGAGGGGGACAAATAGTCCTGGACGCTTTAGCGAATAGAGTCATCGAAAGGACAGAGAGGGAAAGAAGGCAATGAAGATGCAGAGGAAAATGAGTGAATGAGATACTCTATGTTTCCCTCGTTGTGCAATGTATTTCTCTGGCCTATTTACTGAAATGAAGGTTTTGCCGTAGTGCTTAAGGCTTGCATTGTGTAATGAGGACTAAATTACATCCCATTTAGACAAGCACCCACAGCTGCTAGTGATATGTAGCATGTTCAATTTCAGCCGGGATAATCAAGTTCATCTCACTCGGACTGGCTGTGCGGATGTGTGTTATGTAATATGCATGTGGCTGTTGTGTATGCAACAGCTTGTGGTCACAGGAAACAGATCATTCAGAGGAAAAACGGGGGGTTTACATTTATCAAATAACATACTCTTATCGTTGTACTTTGAGAATGGCTTATTTTTTGGCAAGTAAAATATTTATTTATTTATTTATCTGTAAATCAGCAAATACAAGTGTCCCTGCAGTTTTCTGCATGTCGTGGTTTTTGGCAACCTAGGCTCATTAGAAAAATGTGCATTTGCCTAAACTCTAAAAAATGTATGTATACATAAAATTCACTGCAGTTTCCAGCTAAAATGAAAACTAGACTCGTTTATAAGAAAGAGACAGGATTTAAGCAAACAAAATGATTGGAGAAGTCCTGCATAAATGGAGGTATGATATTTTGATGAAAAATTATGGACAGAAAAACAAATAAAAAAATAATTAACAAATAACAAATAAATAAATAGTTCAAAATAAGATCATTAATATGATAGAAAATAGATAAGCTGAATTTGTATTTCATATTGACTTAAATAGTTCGCCTTTGTTCTGTGTTTATGTATGGTGATCAATGTCTCTTGAATTAATTTCATGCAACTTTTATGTCATTTTTGCCTTTCATAATATGGACGAAAACAGTTGAAATGCTTATCAGAAATCTTCTTTTGTTTTCTGCTGAAAAAAGAAAATCATGAGTATGAAACGAAGTAAGGCTGAGTAAATGATTTATTAGAATTAATATTATTTGTGGGTGTACTTTCCCTTTAAGCAGTTGTTTTATGTAATCGGGACATATCAGCCTTGTAATATGAAAGGTCAAAGCAACAATCTGCATGAATCTGCATAGCGTCATTTCTAGCATCTTTTGAGTGTCAAACCATGTATTGCGTCCCTGCGCAGTTGCTATGTGTGTCTTCACTTCTGAACTCTTTGCACTGTGTTTGAGTGGGTGTGTGTGGGAGCTGCACATGTTAGTGCGGCTTAGTACACGGCTACAGCTCTGCCTGACTCAGCAATCAATGGGGCGATGCTGCTGGAATGACAAACAGGTGTGCTAACGACTGGCACGCTGCCCACCTGAGGCCGTCTTCAACCTCAAGACTGATCAGCAGCACTCTTGGGGAAGAGAGAGCGCCTTTCAGAAAGAAAGTAATTGTCAAAGATGCTTTCAAGGAAACTGGAAAGACTATTGTCAGTAGGACGGGGTGGGAACATGGATGCTTGCTAGTACACTATACTGATAAACTCCTTTGGGAAGGCTCTGAGAGGTTGAAAAAAATAGTTGATAGTGTGGCTAAAACGCTGAATCAGTGGATTCGCAGTCCATTGATACCCAAGGAAATGCATAGGGTTTTCCCATTTTCTTAAATTCTGTTACAGCACATTATTTTACGATGGAGCTATGGCTGTTTTCCAAAGCAGCATTTATATCTTAAACTTAAGCACATCATTATAGGGGCCGTAAGGTGCTATTATCTTGTTGAGATATTTAATAGAATATTGTGTAATATAGTAAGAAGAATAATATGCCATACAGTAAGGTTATATACTGTATGCATGTGCCCTATTAAAGGTTATCTATCTGTCTGTCTATCTGTCTGTCAGTCAGTCAGTCAATGTTTTTTCTTGTTTTGAATTGCTCACTTGGATGTCCATTACGGTTTTGTTTTTGCTTTGCTTTGCTTTCTTTTGCTCATCGGGGGCTGTTTCATAAAAGATGCTATAAGAAAAGCGGGGATTAAAGTCCAAAACCTGACTTGAAATAACCTAACAAATCAATCGGGACTAAAGCGGTTTCATAAACGACAATTTAAGTTCACGCAATCTCACTAATTTGTGCTGTTTAATGCATTTGAGATATTGTGTTTTCCTCAGTGCACAACTGACACGTCACAGGTATATTTTTCATCTGTAAATGTTATAAAGTCATGCAAATCCATTTTGCTGTCAGGAATGGACGAGGTTTACACGAGCGAACGAGCACAGCTGCGTGCATGCACACTACACAGACGGAGCAGAATAGAATAATAGCGCAATAATTCTGAATAAAATATACATTCTGCTAAAATATTTGTTGTTGGACATTAAATGTGACGCATGTAGAATTTTAATCCTACATATAAGTGTAATTTTATGATAGCAGTAACTGTAAATCAAATGTAAGCTGGCTAATACAGCCCTAGCTCAAATGAGATAAATGTGTGTTTCTCTTATCAGTTAAAATGTACTCTGATTTCTATTATTTATTTTCATCTTTAATTCAGTGATTTTAACTTTTAATTGAGTGTTTTTAATGCTTTAAAGAGTAGTTTTTTTCAAGCTGCATGGCTAGAAACTGCTGATCAAGTGAATGTTCAAGTAGCAACTACTGTATGTTAAAATGTTTTCATATATCTTCAAAAAAAGGTCATTGCATTTTGGGCACAATACATTAAATACAGTTGGTTGTAGCCTATATGTTTATTTATTTTATTATTTAAGTTGCATTTTCTGTATACTTTTATTTATTTTTGGACTAATAATAAAGTCAACTAATTGTATGTGAGAGAGTCAGTGGTAATATCGACGCGTTCCTATTGGTCAGTGTTAGAGGAGCTCAGCTTAGCCTGACAGTTTCTCAGCATAAGTTGCCACAGTGACTGAGCTTGAGCTATGGTAATTTTGCTTTCTGAAACCAAATCAAGTGACAATAAGTCAGAATAACTGAAATAAGCCTGGCTTATTTGGTAAACTAGTTTTATGAAACAGCCCCCTGGATGTTATTTACTGATTTTGTTTGTTTGTTTTGTTTTGTCCATTACACGATAAGATAAGATAAGATAAAGATTTGTCTTGCTATCAAGAGTATTTTTGAAGTATTCTACTGTAGCTTCCAGCTTTCTTGTGTTAAGTTTAATCTGGACAAAAAAAAAAAAAATCTTGCCTGTTTACAGCTTCATTAATTGTGAATTCTCAGTGCTTTGTGTTTTAATGTGTACTCACTTAGAAAATGTTTTTAACCGTAGCATCTTGCATTCATTGTTACTGGAACAAGCCCCCTGAAGCAACCCTGGGTTAAGTGCCATGCGCTTGCCTTGCAGGGATCAAGCCAGCAAACTTCTGATTAGAGAAACCCCAAGGCTTTAGCTGCCATGCTGTAAGGCAACCACTGCTTCTTGCCTGTGGTTAGAGGAAAAAAAAAAAAAAAGACTTGTTACTGTTGTAGATGCTCTGCATCTTTATGCATATGCATGTAATAATTAAGCACAATGTGTAATTGCATCATTTTGTGTGTCAGTTCACTGGGCACCACAGAAACCACAGGTTTTTTCAGAGTGATGCCAAGCGGAAAGGTTTTCAGAAAAGCCTCAGAGGTTTGGGACTGGGTTCGGCTAGTAAGCGTGTGTGTTCACATGAGCTTTTAACTTTGTGGACTAAAATACATCCGGAATGCTCTTTCATTTCTGACTAGGACATTTTGAGGTTTTGAGTCTCTGGTTTGTGGTCTGATTTCTTGTAAAAGTGGTGTGTGCAATCAATGCAACATCAGGATGAACTTGACATGCTTCAGACATCTCAGCATCTTCAAGTAAACCTCATACAATTGTGAATATTATAGAGACGGTATCCACAGCATGCCAGATGTCCTATTTAAGGCCTTTTTGTGTTCCCATTTACCTCTAAACCCACTGATTGCTGCTTGCAGTGACATTATTTTATTGTTTGATAGAGAATTTGTAGGCTCACTCGTTGAGAACAATGAATAATGTATGAATTAGATGGATATGTATGACTGTAAGTAGGCATTCTGTAAGCATTGCGCTCAGTGTTTGATTGTTTGCTTGATATCATTGTTTCACTCTCGCTCTGCTATATAATTATAACAGCCATCGATCCAGTTGTTTGGCTTTGCTGTATATTTATGAGCCAGGACTGTGTGAACTTACGGAAGACTGAGCAAATCAATCATTTCCATCTCACTGCAATTTCTTCGATTACTACAGCAATATGCAAGTTTGGTATCATAGCAACAGTCCAAGTACAACCATATGCTTGGATTTTTCGCCGTTTCCGCTACTGAACCATTCGTTAATGAGAGCCGTTTGGACGAATTTGTTGCATCCCGTTTTTTAACGCTTCAGGGACAAGTGTGGACTCATTTGCCTGTTTAGTTAGATAGGCTGACATGTTAATTCCCTTCACATCAGAACATCTCCATCTAATATTTATGGGACCAGGTGGTGACTTTGCATATTTAGTGTTTATGACTTGTAATCTGAATTTATGGTCAAAAAGATGTCCTTAACTTTATTATCAAAGAGAATATTTGAGATGAAGTTGAATATTAAGTCATGTCGTTCACCCCCTTGTGGAACGTTGTTTGCTGCTGAATTTCGTCTGCAGATTCATGGTCAGTGGTCATTATTATGGCTGGATCCATCCCTACCCACAATGCAATATATCTGTTGAGCTTCATTTGAAACAACAAAGCACAGCCAGGAAAGAATGAATGCATCACTGGATAATTAAGAATTAATCGTAGTTGTTGGAAATAGATGCTAATGGAATGCAAAGCTGCCAAATCAAGTGGATTGAGAGCATAAAATTTATATTGCACAAGCCTGGAGATTTAATTAATATACATAATGATTGAATTTGATCAGCAGTCTTGTAATTGGGGCCTTTTATCACCCTTGTGTCCCTTTCCAACTTTTCAGACATAAAAGAAAATAATAATTAGAATAAAGCCCAAAGTTAATTTTCAAAAAGCACTTATATTTTGCACTTTAATTGATGTGCTGGAGAGTCATCTGACCCTTAAATATGTCTTAGATGCATCATGAGACCATGCATTGTGTTAAGTGCATGTTCCAGCTTTCTACCAGTAAAACAAGGTAAGTTTCTCACAAATTGATGTGCTCAAATTTTCATTTAGATGCAAAACATGGTATTGTATATGGTTGTATTTATGAAAGTGATGCCCCATTTTATGCAGCGTGTCACATGGCTTTTGCAGGAATTTTCACCCAGTTCAGCGGAAAATGTCCTAGACTGTGACCTGGTTCACAGCTCAGTTTTGAGATTGGAAACTCTTCAGTTGTTTTTTTGCCCCCTGATATATTTAGTATGGTATGTCATACAGATTTCCTGAAGTTCAGTTAGTTTGAAACAATGAGAATCTGTCAAAAGTAGCACGTATTAGTGACAGCTTAATTTATGCTGAATTTTCAACCCTGTTACTCATTCTGGTGTGTGTGTGTGTGTGTGTGTGTGTGTGTGTGTGTGTGTGTGTGTGTTTGTTTGTTTGTTTGTATAATAACAAAATTTGATCATGGAGTAGTTTTGAACAAATTCCCATATAGTAACTACAGTTGTTGTTGCTGTAGTAAAAACATATTAAATGCTAAATATGATACTAAATCACAATAAATTTAAAATCTTTTCTCAAGTTCTTTCTTATTTATTTCTGATTTAGTTTATCATTTAGATTGTTGGTTGCTAATAGCAAATCAGTGTTTGAGCTGTTTATAAATTCCTCCTGAGGTTGATTATCAAAATTTTAAGGTTAAAGGAATAGTTCACCCAAAAATGAAAATTTGCAGAGAATTTACTCACCCTCAGTGTGTCTGAGGCCCCGTTTTCACTAGTGCGTTTTCGTTTTAAAATGGCGTTTTAGAATGAAAACGATCCCCGTTTACACTGGCGTTTCCGCTGCGTTTCAGAAACGATCTCCATTTACACTACACAGCCGAAAACGCATGTCACATGACCATTCATGCAGGTACAACCATAGATATGTATAGGTAGATTCCCTATTATTTAGATGGCGGACTCATCTGCGTGCTTGGAGCGGTCAAATGGGGAATCTACCCATACATATCTATGGGTACATTAATGAGCTTAATGTTATTGTTTACACGGTCGTCAAGAATACGCAGTGCGAATGTGGGCAGCCACGCCATCGTTTTCAAATGTCTCCGTTTTGGTCCGTTTACACTGAAACGCAACCCCGGAGTTTTCAAACTAAAACGGGGACTGCAGCGTTTTTCAAAAGTCTCCGTTTTCAACCTCGAAAATGCCAGAGTCGTGTAAACGATCCGTAGCAAAAGTTATGCGTTTTAAAACGAAAACGCACTAGTGTAAACGGGGCCTGAGAATATTCAGAGAAATGTAGCATTCCATCATTTACTCACCAATGGATCTTCTGCAGTGAATGGGTGCCGTCAGAATGAGAGTCCAAACAGCTGATAAAAACATCACAATAATCCACAAGTCCATCTTGAGATGAGAAAATCTGCTTTTTTGTAAGAAACAGAGGACTGAAAGTCCTCTATGCATAATATTGCTTTCTCCAGTGAAAAAGTTGTCTCGTCTGAATCAGGGAAGAAATATGCACTGATCGACCCCTGTTTATGAGCAAAAATGGTAAAAAAAAAAAACACTTTAAACAAATATGTGGGTGGATTTTGATGTGAGAGACAACAGGAGATGGACTTTTTCACTGGAGGAAGCGTTATTGATTAAATGTATGGAGTCATATTTTGGCCAGAAGTTACTGTTTTAATTTAAAACTTAATTAAGCCTTAATGATGGATTTTTTGCCTACAAACACTCAGCTTTTGGATTCACAAGATGTTAACTGATGGACTGGAGTGGTTTGGATGTTTTTGTGATGTTTTTATCAGCTGTTTGGACTCTCATTCTGACGGCACCCATTCACTGCAAAGTGTCCATTGGTGAGCAAGTGATGGAATGACACATTTCTCCAAACTATTCAGATGAAGAAACAAACTCATACATCTTGGATGGTCTGTGGGTGAATAAATGTTCAGAAATGTCTCGTTTTTAGATGAACTATCACTTTAAGAACTGCATTTCACTTACCATTGTTGAGTTTTTTAGCCTCTTCATTAAACATACCAGTTCCAGAAAAATAATCAATACAATACCCTTTGAACTTGTGCCAAGCAATCAGCATCAGTAACTCAACGATGCTGTTATATAACATGCTGTATACTCAATCCATGCAAGTCCTGCCGGTCTTATGCAGTATATCACTGCTTTAGCAGGAATTTTTGCAGCTTAAAGTGAACCGTTGCTCAGGTCATGACCGAGACCGTGACCTAGTCTAAATTCAGCTGGTTCACTGCTCTTTTTCCGCTCTGAGTTTGCAAGACAGAGACTAAGTGTGGAGCTCCAAGACAGGAACGAGAATGAATATGTCACCGTGAGTGTTGGGCTTTCGTGTCCCCAGGCAGCTGCTGCTATGGGACCAGAGAGCAATCATCCCCGCATAGCCAAGACACGCTAATTGAGATGTAATAAGTTTGTAAATGAACCAAGCATGCTAATATATCTGTTTATCCATATGAGGTTTCGGTCGTGTCTCACAGAGGTGCAACTATTAATTAAATGTATTAAAACGAAAAGCCCTTCTTTATGACAGGTAGCACACTTTATAATACCGCGGCATGTCATGTGAAGAATTAGCCGCGTGTATCGAAGCACTAACCATGCACACAACGCCAAAAACAACCTTTAATTTGGAGAGGATTAAATGCAAATGGCAACAGAGGAAGTTTTTGCAAAAGTGGAACTCGACATGGCTTAGTTTTTATCCAGCGTTTAGAGGAGGTTAAGCCACATTGTCAACCTCTCATGAATAATTAGCTGTACTTGCTGCTGTGGTTTATAAAAGGAACTCGGTTGTCATCGTCCTCTAAGTAGAGGACAAAATGAGCATGGCACAACAAAAAAGACTCCAGAGGACGGCCGGATGAGATGGAGATAAATGAGGACGCTGTCAGCCAAGATTTTAGCGCAGGTCAATGTTTGAGTTCAGAGGATTTCAGAGCAGATTAAACACCGCTGGGCACCCAATGCTAATTGGGTAAGTTTGTCATTTTAGAGGTTAACTTTTTAGATTATTTCAAGTTTAGACCTAGTCGAAAAGACCATGACATGCAGAAAACAGCAACAAGCAAAGAAAAACTGGCATTGAATTACATTGAATTAGTTGTGTGCAAATAGACTTTGAACTATCTAAAAAAACATCTTTATTTATAAAGCACATTTAAAAAGAACAAATGTTGTACCAAATGCTACAGTCAAGAAAAAATACAGTAAATACCAGAATTAAATTGAATTAGCAAAAAAAAAAAAAAAAACTCAAAAGATATCAAAACATGCAAATAAAACCCATCCCAAAAACATTATAGGCTGTGGAGAAATAAATATGTCTTCAACCCATGAGAGCTGTGGCTAGTGTGATAAAAGGCAACCAAAAATGGAAGTGCAAGGTGTTTGTTTTACATCTGTTTAACTTGCCTACTTTGTATTTTTTTTCTGCTATAAACTTGTGTCTATAATGTGTTTATAACAATTCTTATTCCTCCAAAAATCCAGCCAAGTTTGGCATTCAGATCAGTTGGGGGAAAAAAATAATGAATTTAACTGTAATTAAAGTATTTAATAATAATAATAATAATAACAATAATAATAATAACAAAAAATTACAAAATTAACAAAATTCTAACAAAATTATAAACGCAGCACTTTTGTTTTTGCCCCCATTTTTCATGAGCTGAACTCAAAGATCTAAGACTTTTTCTATGTACACAAAAGGCCTATTTCTCTCAAATATTGTTCACAAATCTGTCTAAATCTGTGTTAGTGAGCACTTCTCCTTAGCTGAGATAATCCATCCACCTCACAGGTGTGGCATATCAAGATGCTGATTAGACAGCATGATTATTGCACAGGTGTGCCTTAGGCTGGCCACAATAAAAGGCCACAATTAAACATTTAATTGTATTTTGCACCCATTTTCAAATTACCATACGTAAGTAAATAAATAAACAAGCCTTGAATGACCTTGTGCTAAACAAAACAAAAAATAGCACTTTGTTCGTTATTAATATTATTATTGTTGTTGTTATAACAAAATTTATTTTTATTATTATTATTACCATTATTATTGTTATGAATAAAAATCACTGTAATACTATTGAACTGTATAGTATTTACTAATAATTTTAATTTATAACAATACAGCTATTATTATTATTATTATATTGCAGTAGTAATATTTATGCTTCGTGTTGTTTTCTTTGCTTTCAAGTGCTGATGCATAGAGGCTTTTATTTTGGTGGAGTACTTCAGGGAATTATCATGAGCGTGTCAGATTACATATTTATATAATTACTATGCCATCTTCGCAATTTTATAATTGCACTAAGCCATATCGGGTTCTTAGGCATTGTTAGAATTACTTTAAAAAACAATTTCGTATAATCACCAGCACTGATTTTTACTTTCTTTTGGCGTCTGGCGAGTGTTAATTTTAGGCCCTGTGTCTAAATGCTTTGACGGTCACACAGATCTCCTGCTTTTCATGCTAGTCGTCTAGGCGGTGATTTTTGTATTCTGCGTCACACATCACTGGTGCTTTCATTACACGCGGGGCTGACCCTCAGACTGAGAGATCCTGATGCTGCGTCCGTGGCCTCCAACCTCCTCTGGGCTTTTCCCATGACCGCATCTCCTCAGCTAAACCTGTGATGCTCGTGAAGACACGGCCTCTCATCATCTGTATGAATAAAACAAGTGAGACAAAAGTTATTTGCCCTCAATCATATGGTTAGAGCATTCAATAATGCATGGAAGCGCAATCCCTTTCCTTCATCTCTGGTTTTCTGGCCGGCGATGCTCCAGGTTGATTTGTTCAGCACTCTTATTGAACTCATATATAAAGATAGTATACAGCACCCAACCAGACACCTGTGTTAGTGGTGAAGGTAAATCTGAATAAGTTCTTTATAGCTGGAAAAAATCATGGTCTGATAAGGAATGCAGTATATTTTATTTTATTTTATTTTATCCTTTTCTTTTTATCACAAAAGATGAACACAATAAACATTTTATGAATTAGTTTATTTATTTAATTATTTATTTGGTAACGATTTTAATGTGCCCTTGTTACATGTTACAGCTGTAATGCTGTAAATTATGCACAATTAAAAGCCAAAACCTAACCCTTAACCTACAGCAAGCAAATTTTGTCATTTTAATATTGCTCACGATCATTTGTGTAATTACACTGAAACAACAACAGATTGAAATAAAGTGTTACTTTTATTTTATTCATGCAATTTTTTTATTATTCTTTAATTTATTTTATTTTTTATATTTTTTATTTTATTTTGTTTATATATATATATATATATATATATATATATATATATATATATTTGTATTGTTTTTATTTTACAAAAGTTTAATACAATAGCTGTCATTTCTGATTTCTTGTTAATTTGTTCAGTTTATTACTAATACATATTTTATTTTATTTTTACAAAAGTTTAAAACAATAACCTTTTTTATTTTATTTTATTTTATTATTTTATTTTATTTTATTTTATTTACCATGGGACAGTGATGGAACAGATGATAATACCATGGTACTGAATGTTATAACATTGCACTTCATGTTGCTTCAATGATATGACCATAGTGCATGTCTAAAAACATGGTATTTGAATAATGTTGAAGAACCATGGTACTTTTTGTGTTACCAAATGTATTGAAGTCATTTTTGCTATTTTTGCCATAAGCTATAGTATATTCACGTTTTCCCCCACCTTAGTGTTTTTGTCAAAATCCAAGTGATACTTTCCCCATTTCAGCCAAGTAAAAGTTTAATTCCCAACAGTTTTCACCCTTAAATAATGTTTTACTGTCCCTGTATCGACACAAAGTAACAAAAGCACTTCATTACGAAGCCATCCACAGTAGTTAATAACCTATAGTGTTAATATATGATAATGGTTCAGTAAGGAGCTGCGTGAGCCAATATTCCCCCTGCAAAATCCATTTTAATTTCACTATGCAAATGTAATTTTGTGTTCATAACAGAATAAATGAGGCTCTCCGTCTCTGCGTGGACTGCAGGTGTCTGTGTTTTCCTCTAATGGTAATTTAAGCGACATACCTGATGATTAGGTTTTGTGATCTGTTTTTCTTTCTCTCAGTGTGAAATTAATGGCTCTCAAAGTCTGAGAGCTTCACACGTACAGCGTGTTTGTATACTGCGACGCCTTATGCTCTCTGAGAAATGCTGAAACAATGGAGAGTATCAGCCAATTAGTGTACGAGAGGACAAGATCGGTTTATTTTTAGAGCGTTTTAGTCCAACATCCCCAAATTGAGACTCGTTCATTAGCAGCGGAGAGTCTTCATCTTTAAGTGCTCTCCTCCTCTGTTTGGTCTGTCTGACTCGGCAGCCGTAGATAAATAGTGCGGCTTGTTAGTCGGGTTAATGATTAAAAGCATTTGCTCTGTGATTATTGAAGTGGAAAGAAGGATTAAAACAAACAGATGTGTGAGAAAGTAAAAATGCTCCAGAGAGGATTAGAACACGGTCATCTGCGGGAGTCTGTCAGCTCAAATCCACTTTCCTTTTTCCAAACACAGATCGCAGTTAAAATGTCAAAGGTATATTTTATACCAGGAATAAAAAATTGTAAAAATATCTGACATTTTTAGCCATCTAGCAAATGCTATTCAGTAAAGGGGACAGAGAAAATAGTCCTAAATATAGAAATATATATTTTTATATTTATTTGCAGTTTAAACCCACATGAAATTACTTGACACACACTTTTTTTGCTATGTTGACGTGCTTGTATTGAAGCGGGAAGTTTGCTGGGACGCGTCAAATGGCTTGTCCCATTTTTTAATTACCCAGTATCCTTACAATCATAGTCATGAATCATAATTTGCTATTTGCTAATGAAAATCATGGATTATTTGCCTTCTTTAAGAAGTAAATGAGCATGGATCATTTTAAAGCTAACAGACATGGTCTAAAAGCCACCAAATGTTTCTTTTACATGAGTCTCTTTAATATTCACCAGTGCTGTGAACTCTCTGGAAGTCTGCTACAGTGCTATTACAGCATGTTTGACATGACATTTTCATATTTGGAGTCTGCGGTGAAAAAGGGGATTCGTTTACGGCACTACACATCATATGACAAAACTCTGAAAGTGTTTATCAAACTTGTTTTTCTTCAATGATAAATACACAAAGTTTGGCCACACATTAGAATTTTAAACCTGTCAAAGCATAGCTAAATATTGTTGGACAGTTTGCACGGCTATGTATGTATGTATGTATGCATTTATGTATTTATTTATTTTATTTTTATTTTTTATTTATTTATTTATTTATTTATTTTTGTTTTTTTTTTTTAATTCAGTTTTATTTATTTATTCATTTATATATTTATTTATTTATTTTTTTGGTTAAACTCAAATATATGTTTGTGCTTTCAGTATTTTTACTGTTTAGTGTTTATGCTTCCCATTCCCATTTTGCCATTTACCTATCAACCTCGTACAATCTTTCCATTATGACTTTACTTTCTCTTACATCAGTGTGTCTAGATAAAGCAAGACTTGTGAGCATAGACAGTGTTTATTTTATTTTATTTTATTTTTATTTTTTTTTAATGCTGGTTTCTTTTCTACCAAATATATGTATAGTATTACACAAAAAAAGGGTTTAAACAAAGACATTTTTATCCAGTCCAAAATGTTCTTTTTATTTTATTTTATTTTATTTTATTTTATTTTATTTTTTATGCTAGTTTGTTTTCTACTAAATATATCTAAATAAATAAATACATATGTTTCATCATATACATTATTTTTTTAGTAACATGCTGTACATATTTCTGTTTAAATTTTGTCTTGGTCTTTGAGATAAAACAGCTTGATGTACTAGATAAACATGCAGTCATTTTCAAAATGTAAAGCGTTTTTTGTTTGTTTGTTTGTTTGTTTTTTCTCCAGTCTAAAAAGCTGTTTGTTTGTTTAGTTATGTATGTATGTATTTATTTATTTATTTTTTAATTTTATTTTAGTTTGTTTTCTAACAAATACACAGTATGTATATTATTATACATAAAAAGGGTTTCACTTAATTATTTAGGTAATTATATTTTTGTACCAGAATCACCTCCATATTAGGCTTCTCCATATCCAAACTCAAATTTAATTGATAGGTTGCTTAAGACTATTTTAAACTTTAATAGGTAGACATTAGATGAAACAAAATGCTCTGACCCCGACCAAAGCTTGCAAATAAGCATCTTAAACAAAGCTAAACCAGCACTCTGTTTCCCAGCATGCCGACGGCTGTTTTAGAGACTCCAGCCTGTTGTCAAACATGATTATTAATGCTGAAAACAGCAGGTGTGTTTCTGGTGAGGGGCAACTAGTGCAAATCTACATCAACGCCAGAGAAAAAAAAAATAAAACCACACACATAGGAAGTGCTGAGAGACTAAAGAATCAAGGGAAGACTAGAAGCAAACTGATAGTAAGTGGCAGAAATATGGGCCATGTTGGGACGGGGGTGATGAAAGGGCGTAAAGTGAGTAATAGCGAGGGAGCAGAGACAACGGGAGACTGGAATGAGCACTGGAGGGATGCAGGAGACCGAGTGAGAGAGATGAGGGAAGAGAATGTGGGATTGGCAGGGAGGGACGGCAAAGCTGTGAGTCAAAGCTGCCAAGGACTGTTAGCCCTGCTGATGTCATCAGGAGGCGAATGCCGTCAAACACAGCCCACGCTCCGATTGGCTACGAGTGCTTCGGACATCATCCTCTCTGAAAATGCAAAGCGTTCGTCTGAGGTCATTCAGATCGTGCCGGCTTCTGGCTGACGTCTCTGGCGTTCGCCGTGTGTGTGTTGGCACCCATCCGCTTAGCCTCCGCTTCACTCTTAGCCGTGTCACAACGCTTTACACCTCTCTTTTATCTCCCTGGATGTGCTCGTGATTTCCACTGACAGACGAGTGATAGCAATCAGCCCCACCATCAATCCAAAGCTCGGCGCCAGAGCGACTCTAGTGGAGTCTTCCTTCCATCTGCATCATCATCCGTGTAATTAGATGTGCTTGCTAAAGCAGGCATCAGTGTGACTATTGCTCATACTGCGTTCATGTCACGCTACGAACGTGCTGTGGACGTGAATGATGCCTCAAAATGTGCGAAAGGCTTTCATTTTCCTATCGCCATTGATGAAATGTACAAAAAACTGCTCAACTTTTAAAATGTCATTTATTCCTGTGATGCAAGATGAATTTTTAGCATCAATTCTGCAGTCTTCAGTGTCACATGATCCTTCAGAAATCATTCTGATATGCTGATTTGCTGCTCAAGAAACATTTCTGATTATCATTAGTTGATTTGTTGTTCACATTTGTGACCCTGGAGCACAAAACCAGTCATAAGTAGCACGGGTATGTTTGTAGCAATAGCCAACGATACATTGTATGGGTCAAAATTGTTGATTTTTTTTAATGCCAAAAATCATTAGGATATTAAGTAAGGATCATGTTCCATGAAGATTATTTTGTACATTTCCTACCTTAAATAGAGCAAAACTTAATTTTTGATTAGTAGTATGCATTGTTATGGACTTAATGGGCAGTCGTGGCCTAATGGATAGAGAGTTGGACTTATAACCCGAAGGTCGTGGGTTCGAGTCTCAGGTCCGGCAGGGATTGTAGGTGGGGGGAGTGAATAACCAGCGCTCTCTCTGCCCTCAATACCACGACTGAGGTGAGACCCTTGAGCAAGGCACCGAACCCCCAAAACTACTCCCCAGGCACCGCAGCATTGGCTGCCCACTGCTCCGGGTGTGTGTTCACTACTGTGTGCAAGCACTTGGATGGGTTAAATGCAGAGGACAAATTCCGAGTATGGGTCACCATACTTGGCCACACGCCACTTTCCTTTTCCTCCTTTCCTTCCTTAATTTGGACAACTTTAAAGGCGATTTTCTCAATATTTTGATTTTTTTTGCACCCTCAGATTCCAGATTTTCAAATAGTTGTATCTCGGCCAAATAATTTCCTATCATAACAAAGCTAATTTATTCAGCTTTCAGATGATGTTTACATCTCAATTTAAAAAAAAAAAAAAACATTATGACTGGTAATATATAACATTTATATAACAACACGAAGTCATTTATAAGTCATCTTTACAATTCCTGACACTTTAGCAAAGGATGTTTTGCCATTAATTAAGTTTTCATAGGGGTAGTATCCCAATCTATCCGAAATCCAAACAGTCTTTTAGTCGCCTGACGTAACAACCTATTGCACAATGAATGGCAAAAATTGACAGTGAAATCCAATCTGATTGTTTATACTCAGACAACAATAAAAATAAGTGTTTTTTTCTCAATAGAACAGCAAACACTCATTTTTAGCTGAATCCAGGGGCCTTGGTGATTCATAAAATGCAAATCAGTGGTTGTCGTCACTTTGAAAGAAAAAAAGCATATACAGGCGACACAAAATGAATACCCGTGGCTCCAGATGATATATTGAGGTCTTATGAAGCGAAACGATCGGTCTGTGCAAGAAACTGAACATTATTTACAACATTATTACCAATCCAGAGCCTAAGGTCTGAACTGGTTCTTTTGGACAGTTTGTTTCAGTAAACTGGTTCAATTCACTAGTTTGTTTATGTAATCATGCAATGACATCACCTATATGCCTTTATATTATCGAAGCACCCAATAATGACGTGAAACGTGGATGTTTTAGATGTCTAAAGCATATGAATTGAATAAACTAGTCATCACTAGCTCAGCTTTTTACATAAACCATGAGGAACCTTAAAAACGTCCATGTTGCACCTTCAGTCATGTGTTGGGTTCATGCATGCTCATATCAGCGGCTCATCAGTCTTCGGTCCGAGTCGAACTGTTTCCTCAGTTCGGTGATTGTTGGAGGAAGTGAGTTGGTAAAAAACAGCATCATACAATCAGACATGCTGGTATTTTTGGCTCATTTTTGTCAGGTGAGTTTTGATTGAGTAGTCACAAACTGTTTCAGACACTTCAGTCTGATTTGGTGGACTGGTCTGAAACAAATTCAGTTGACTAAAGCCAATAAAAAACACCAAGAACAGTCACTTAGCAGCTCTACAGCACCCAATTATTGTGGCTTTAATTTTTCATGGGCAAACACCGTTTTCATTTTCTTCAGAGAAATCATGTATTTAAATCAAATTCAAGCTCCCACTCAACTCAAGTCATGCTTATTCAGGCTTGGAGACAATTAAAACGAAAAATTTTATGTATATTATTATTTTTTGCAATTGGTGAAATGAGTATTTGAAACTACATTTTAATTGGGCGGTCTTGAGAAAGATCGGAATCGCTAATGTCTTCACCTGGGAGAGGAAGGGAGAGTTGATTGATTTGTACGTGTGAAGGTTAGATTTATTCTGGTTTCTGTCCCGTCTGGCTGAGCGCTTTGACCCCTGAGCATTCCCTTCATTAACATATAAAGCACATTTCCCTCACATCTGAAGGAATGCCTCACTGGGTTAAACTCTGACGCGCGAGAGAGAGTGAAAGCCTGGCAAAGAGGAGAAAATTCAGTTTGTTCACTCTTCCGCTCACCGTAGGTCATACAGGGTTGCAAAGCAAATAAAAATTCATAATGACTATAATCACATCAGAAATAGCGGCACTATTTCCAGCACTGATCACACGAGAGCCACATAGACCTGTCGCAGACTGTCAGTCAACAAGATATCTCAATTTAATTATTCCTCGAAAAACTTTTCTTCTCTGCATTTCTCCTCTTCTCTTGCTTGCTTCGTAATCTGCAATTAATGCAATAGTAATCAAATAAACCTGGCAATGTATATTACACATATGTGACCCTGGACCACAAAAACAGTCATAAGTAGCACGGGGATATTTGTAGCAATAGCTAATAGTATGTGTCAAAATGATCGATTTTTCTTTTTTGCCAAAAATCTTTAGGATATTAAGTAAAGATCATGTTCCATGAAAATATATCAAAACTTAATTTCTGATTAGTAATATGCATTGTTAAGTACTTCATTTGGACAACTTTTTTTTCTTTTTTTTTTTTTTTGCACCTTCAGATTCCAGATTTTCAAATAGTTGTATCTCAGCCAAATATTGTCCTATCCTAACAAACCATACATCAATGGAAAGCTTATTTATTCAGCTTTCAGATGATATATAAATCTCAATTTCAAAAATTGACCCTTATGACTGGTTTTGTGGTCCATATTTGTTTTCATATAACAACACAAAGTCATGTAGAAGTCATATTTACAATTTACTTCCTCTAAAAAGGATTGCATTACTTACTACTAATTACTTTCTGAATCCCATATCAACCTCAACCAGCTGAACAAGGATAGACTTTAAACTGCTCTTTTAATTCTTTCAAATAAATAATACAAAATTGCTTAAATTATTCTTGAACTGACCAAAATATTACATGAAAAAACATATATTTTAACATTAGCACTATTGTTTTATATATAATTATATATTCTATACAGTGTTTAATATACAAGTACATCAGAGGTAACTGCAGTTAAATTACAAAAAAAAAGGCAAAAATAACTGAATGACACTAATTGATTACATAGTAATGCATTACACTTTTCACAACTCATTCAGACATATTTGACTTCATCTAACATATGAGTGAAACTGAATATTCAGTGAGAAACAATATATTTGGGAGTTGATTGACTGGTGTAAAGTAGTTTAACATATCAAAATGGAGAGGAGCCAAAATAGAGGAGCGAGTTATTGTGTTTTCATGAGAGATTATGTAGCAAACAATTTTGTTTTTATTTGGAATAACATGAAGCGATGAGTCATGCACAATGCGATCAAAAGCGTTCCTTGAAAGGTGGGAAGGTGGGTTTTGCTTTCAGTTTGACTTAAAGGGTTTATATTTACTTGCTGAAAGCGCATGCTGCAACACAACAGAAGAGCGTCAAGGTTTTGGATCGGGGTGGATTTGTTTTGACTAGCTGCATTCATCCTTGTTGAAACATTTGTCTTTTCATGACAGAATGTCACACTCCGAGAAACAAATAATAAAATGAGTAGCTTTTCCACTCAGTTGTGCTTTTCTTCTGCAGCTGGTGCTGGGAATAAGATGGGTTGGGCGTTTGGTCTGGGACTGGAGAGGCTGGCCATGGTTCTGTTCGGTATCCCTGATATCCGGCTTTTCTGGAGCGAGGATGAACGCTTCCTCAAGCAGTTCCGCCTGTCTGACATCTATCAGCCCATCACCTTCCAGGTAAGATTTACTAGGAACCGTAATTTTTTTTAATAATCATTCCACATTAGTGGTCAAAAGTTTGGAATAAAAGTTTTTGAAAGACGTCTCTGCTGCTCACCAAAGCTGCATTTATTTGATCAAAAAATATAGTCAAAACAGTAATGACATAAAATACTACAATTTGAATAAACGGTTTTGTATCTGAATGTACTTTAAAATGAAATTGTGATAGCAAAGTTGAATTTTCACCAGTCTTGTGTGTCAGTTAATCCTTTAGAAATCCTTCTATTATGTTGATTCGCTGCTAATTTCTTATTATTTTATGTTGAAAACATAATTTTCTATGGTTTTTATGTTAATTTCCTATATTTTTTATGGTTCATTATGGAACATTGGTTTAGTACAGATCATTTTTTGTACTAATTTTGCATTTTTCATTCTTTTTTAAGATATTTTGGTTTTGCAAGGATGGGAACATTCTGGAAGTTTCTGTAATATTCTGCTTTCTGAAACATTCCAGAACATTGTGGGACTGGTCATAAAAGACAAAAATAATCCGACATATACATTTCGACAACTCACTTTTGGTAACTGTTTATGTGAAACTGTTATTAGCTCAGAATTATGCATGCACTATGTCATTTTTATACGTGAGTAATAACAGATTAGCTTGTATAGCTTGTAAATTGTCAACATATATATTAGTTTTCATGGGCACTGTTAATGATACATAGAAAGTAATGTGATTTTCATATTCAGTTTCATGGTGTAGTTGAGCGTTAATTAATAATCAGTGTATCAGAATGATTTCTGAAGGATCATGTGATGCTGAAGACTGGAGTAATGATGCAGAATATTCAGCTTTGCATCACAGAAATAAATTACATTTTAACATAGATTCACATAGAAAACCGTCATTTTAAAGTGTAATAATACTTCACAGTATTACTGTTTTTACCATATTTTGATCAAATAAATGCAGCCTTGGTGAGCATAAAAGAAAAAAAGGAATGATTCCAAAATGTTCACTGTAATTCTATAAGAATATTAAAATCCACACCACAGCTATAACAATAACGATAAAGGGCAAAGATATAGCTGGAATCACTTCTAATTGTACACAGTATACACTGTAGTTATCGTCATAGTTATCCTGATGGTTCTCATTCTTGATGTGAACAGGCCTTTAGATCTCAACCAGATTCAGTATGTTTCCCAGTGTGCATTTCTTTAGTGAGGTCACTAAGGTTTGCAGTGCCGATGTGTCAAATTCATATTCTGTTCCCCTCTCTCTGCACCGCCTCTCTCCATCTCGTTTTTTTTTTTTTTTCCCTCGTTGCTATTATTCTAAGGGTCAAATGAACACACGCAGTACGCTATCCCATAATAGTCAGTCATAAGCATAGCTGCGAGCGCACAGACCGTGACGACCGCAGCTTTGCAAGCTGAATCAAAACAGCTGGTCTGAAAACACTGTCACGAAATTCACTGAGGTCTGAATCAATGCGACGATGATTTGTTTTTGTACCGCTGAGGTGCAACCAATAAAAGCAGCCCTCTAGACAGACGCTGAGCTGGGAATATTGCTGTTTCTAAGTAAAAGGAACATGTAATAGAGGGGCAAACAAATGAGAATATCATTAAACCTGGATTGCAAGATTTTCCAGATGATCAGGCATCTTGGTATTCACATGTAATAATGTGAATATTGTGAACTGTTTTTTATTTGAATATATTTTACTCTTTAATTTATATTTGTGATGCAAAGCTGAATTTTCAGCATCATTACTCCAGTTTTCAGTGTCACATGCTCCTTTAGAAATCATTCTAATATGCTGATATCCGTAAGAAACAATTCTGGTTATTATCAGTGTTGGATAAATATCCAAAAACAAAACAAACAAACAACAAAACAACAACAAAAAAAAACAGTTCTGCTGCTTCGCTTTTTCATGGAAACTCTGATGCATTTTATTTCTCTGGATTCTTTAAAGAATAGAAAGTTCAAAGAACAGCGTTTATTTGAAATAGAAAATCTTTTGTAATGTTATAAATGGTTTTACTGTCACTTCTGATCAATTTAATGCATCCTTGCTGAACAATAAGTATTAGATTTTTTACCAAAAAAAAACAAAAAAACTTTTAAACAGTAGTGTATTTGTGCTGACTGGGTTATTGAAACTCTATAAAAACTGGTTTAAATCCAGCAGAGCAAAGAAACTTTATGATCCAGAAAAAATCCACTTAAAGATGAAGTGTAGTCTCAGCAAAAATTAAGTTTGTTATTTGTTTTCAACAGGTTTCCCAAATACTCCAGATCTGCCATTGGTTGAGCCAGTGTCACGTGACACAGGCCATCTACTGTAAATATGTCAGGGGTGTTTTAGCTCAAACATTAAACAAAAGCACTGAAAACAATAAAAAATAATGAAGAAACCTATGTATTGCAGTAATATAATTTTAATATAGCTTTTTCTAAGGAATACAGTGCTACAGTGGTTATGAAACAATTTCTGAAACCAGTCTTTGATAGTTTGATACTTTGATAGTCTTTGAAGTTGTCTTTGCACATTAAATTGGGATAAGAGAAAATATTTTAACCTTTAATGCCTTTTTTCTGTTACTGTGATTTCCCTTTATTGCTGTAGCACATTAATTGCATGAATGCCTGTTTGAATAAGCACTGAAATTGTTGCACACAGACTGTGGGAGAGGTGTTTTGAGGACAGTATGAGATCTTCTCTGCACAAGTGACCTTCTGTAGGTCTCATATGGCCTATATTGTTGAGGGACCTTGATCTATTAAAGGTTTGACACTGAATGTGTCCTCCTATAGATGCAATGTGTGTGTGTGTGTGTGTGTGTGTGGTATGAGGCTGGCTGGCTGGTCGTCCTGCAGGGAATGTGTGTGTGACTGATTACCTGTGCTCTCTGGCTATAGGTCATTTCTCAGCCCATCTCCCTCTCTGCCCACTGTCCATTACTCAGAGAGAGAGAGAGAGAGAGAGAGAGAGAGAGAGAGAGAGAGAGAGACTTTTGCTTGTCAGTTTGCCTGATGCTCTGCAGGGGTTATATATGACAGTCTCTCTGTCTGTCTCTCTCTCTGCGCTGGTAATGAGGTATGACCGTGGGGTCAGCATGCTCATCCGCCCTTGTGTGTTTTGTCATGTCCTGTGAGAGCAACATGCGCAACATACACACAAGTGCACACTATAAATCACTGCACACAATAAGACATGCTGTACACACACACACACACACAGAGCCAAAAACAAGCAGCGCAATGCAGGTTCTCATAAGACAAGGACACTGTCCTCACTTTAATAACCTCACAAGTACTAATGACGTCTTACATGATCTCTACTTTTACATTTAGCCTATATCAAGCACACTAAGATATGACAAAGATTTTAAGGGTGTTTTCTTTGCCCAAAAGCATCATTAACCAACTATTAGAGATTGAACCAAATTAAAGTTTTCATTTAGCCCAAACACAAAACTCTAACTGAAAATAAAACTTTTTTAATAGTCAATATATTAATCAAATTTATTTAATAATCAACACACTGAGTTGTATACAAATATTTAAATTGCACACAAGGCAGTTTTGATACCAACTTGAAATGATATAATTGATTTAATTGTTTATACTCCAATCTGTTGTTGAAATGTTTGAACAGTGGTTGTAATAAAAGCTGTTTTCATGACTTTTTTTTTTCCACTTGCATTAAATTATGAAGACATCACCAGGTTAAGTGAAGCTATAATTAATATGTAATATGATACACATATTTAGCAAAATGCTCCTCGCTAGAGGTTTTTTTTTTTTTTTTTTTTGGGATAAATGACTAACAAGCTGTAGACATGAATGGCTTTCAATGAGAGCTCTACAGTTTTGAAGTTGGTTATTATTATTATTTGTTTTATAGTCACCCTTCCGCAGTTGAAACATGGGATGAAACAATGCGTTTCAGTAAGCTGTACGGTTTCTTTCAACACCTTCTGATATTCATTCATGTTTATTTCATGCTATAACTAGTAGTAAAGAGAAAGATGATCAGTTCATGTGCTTCTTGAACTGAAGCGGCTACAGCGATCAGTCATTCCACATTAAAGACAGTCAAAATAACATTTATTGTTTGAATATCAAAATAAAATAGACAGAATTTGAACGATGAGACTTTGTTTCATATCAAAAGTCACAAATCTTATTGGGATCATTCAATAGGAGGCAGGTGCACAAGAAGTAGTGAGGTTTTGTTTAATTGTTCAAGTCAATTGAAAACGCCATAAACTAAATAATCGTTCTTGCAATTTAAGAATCAATATTGGTTCATCAAAATGAAGATTGATTAAAAGTGATTGATATTGATAAAAATTGATATTGTCAACCCAGTTCTAGGGTCCGCACAGCTTACACGTTTACCTGTGGTAGTTTATCTACAAAACAGACCCTGACACAGTCAAATCACCATCATAGCAGTGTCAATTAAATGTCATTGTTTCAGTCAATGATTTTGGCCCTCTAAATCTATTTCAGCCAAAAACGAAATCCATTTTATTTTGCTGATTCGGCTGAATATTTTTGGTTGACAAAATTGCGGTGCATTACTACCAACTATGGTCACAAGTTCCATCATTATCAACATTAAGTGGTTTGTGTTTCCCCGAAACCGAAGTTTCAATGAAAATAAAGTTGTTTGATTGGAACTACAGCTCTCCACCTAGAAGCATAGTCTGTGTTAAAATCATAAGTGGACAGATCATGCTCTTGAGCAAAAATTATATATCTGGTGATTGATTTGAAAATAGTAACGTTAACCTCAGATGCAATGTTAATTATTCACAGCAATAATTTGATCCTGAACCAGTTAAATAGCAGAAGTTATTTCACCTCCATGACATATCAGCAGTTGTACACTGTTGAACCAACATGGTTCAAAAAAAAAAGTGAAAAAAGTGACGTGACATACAGTCAAGTATGGTGACCCATACTCGGAATTTGTGCTCTGCAGTTAACCCATCCAAAGTGCACACACACAGCAGTGAACACACACCCGGAGCAGTGGGTGGAAGTTCAAATGATGGAAGTTACTAGAGTTTCAGTTATGACTAGCTAGTTAATTTCTCCTACAGTGCATATGGCACAGGAAGCACCCCTGATCAGCTGACAAGTTCCCCAAATCCAAAACCAATCAAAACCAATGAAAATCAGCCTGGTGGCTTTCTAAGAGCAGCAAACCACCTTAGGATGGATTCAAATGCTTTTTCAACAGAAGAAAAAAAAAATCCCCTTGTAAAATCAATATGACACATGGCTTTGAGTGGCTTTCTGCGGTTATAAAATGGCTGTGTCATGAACAGTTTTATACACCCACTGAACTGAGTCCATCCCAGAAAAACCCAAAGCAAATTATGTTATATATTAAATACAATATATTACGCTGTAGATTTTGAAATTATTATTATTTATTTATTATTTAGCTAAGTTTCAGCATATTAAATTGGCATACCGCTTTTGCTAGCCAAATAGACTGCTAGCTTACCCTTTACTCTATGCAGATGTTCGATTATGTTTTTATACTGTACATATTATAAGTTTTTGCTTCATACTCTAAAAATGCCGCACTGAAAATCAGATCAGAGGAGCAGAACTGCTGAATAATGATGATGTAAACACATATTTACCTGCAGAAAGGAGGTTGGTTTGAGATCTTTTACCACGCTCCATACATCTTTCATTTCATTTGGCTTTTTTGTTTTCGCTGCTCTTGTGGAAGACAACTGCTGGTGTTTTATGAGTGTCTGAGGTTTTCTGAGAGCCAGGAGGGCTCAGATGCCTGCTGTTATAAGGATACTAGCCCTTGTAGGTATGATGGCCTCAGGGTGTGACTGTAGATTTAACCTCCGGCTGAAGAGACGCCTCGCTCACACCAACATCCTCCTGTGTGTGTGTGTGTGTGTGTGTGTGTAAGTACTGAGTGCTGAAAATAGTGAGGTTTTTGAATACAATACATTTTATATATATATATATATATATAATTTTTTAACGCAATTAACGCAGGGGCGGGCCTAGGGTTGGCCACCCCATTCGCAACTGCTTCCTCTGTCTCTTTTTTCTTGAAAAGGATTGCGTTTATTTAGATGCAGAATGACTTTATGACCACATGAAACGGGAGACGTTTCAGACGCGCTCTAACGTCGCCTTTGCGCCAGGTGCGAGTCAAAGGAGCGCGTAAAAGATACTGTGCTCGTAGCGCGCGCTCTTCAAATACACGCACAAAGGTGCCGGCGCGCGCTGTAGCCTGTATCATTTCATATCAAACAGCAAA
>JAFVLL020015547.1:24949-87965 GCA_021397915.2 Tor tambroides
AACGACTTCTACGACCTGGTGCGCAGCATCGGAGGAGACCTAGTGGAGAAGGTCACGCTGGTGGACAAGTTCACACATCCAAAGTAAGAAATCCAACATGTCAGATACAGAAATGCTTAAAGCTAAAACCCATAACTGAACAAGCTTTCCAGTAGCACAAGACTAAAAAAAGAAATAACAATTGATGAAACCGTTTTATTTTCTGTGAAATGTTCTATTATAAATCAGTATGCTTAGCTGTATATTTGTTTGTTTATTTATTTTCAGTAAAGGTCTTTTTAAAAACTCTAAAATAAGAAAAAATCACTTGAGAACAAAATCAAGGTACTGTATTATGATGTGTTTTCTGAGAGTGTATATTAAATCTTATGTAGTCTTTACTCAAAATCTTGTTTTGAGTGATAACTTGTTATTTATTTGTTATTATTTTAATAATAGATTTTTAGGTGATCACATAGCTATGGTGGGTGTATAGACACTCCAGAAGCATGAGGGTAAAAAATACAGACAATTATTTATTAAATGTGTTCAGTGCAAAAGGTCCTATTCTAAGTCAGTACTTTTAGCTTTTTTTTCCTCTAGAAAAAGATAAATTGAGAAGTGAAATTTAGGTGTGTTTTCAGAGAATATATATTTTACATAATTACATATTTTTTCAAGGTGAAGGGAAATTGTACCGATGAGTCTGTTTTATTTATTTATTTGAAATATTTGTATACAATTATCACAAAAATATCATAAATTTAACTTAAATTGCCAAAATACAGTACATTCAAACTGAATTACATCCAAAATTCTATTTTTTTCATGGATGCTTGTTGATTGATTGATTTGATTGATTGATTGATTGATTGATTGACGGATTCATTCATTCATTCATTCACTGAATGCAGCTGTTGATCCGTGAAGATTTTAGGAAGTTGCTGTGTTCCATCATTCATTTGTTCAATTGTATTTGTCAATCTTTGCAATCATTTTCAAAGCTAATGGCTTTCACTGGAGAGAATGCTAATGTTATAACGCGGGGCCGTTGGCAGCACAGCGTTCATCTATTGACAAAAGAAGCAGGGGTCAACGATGCCTAATGGCTCGGTTTTGAACTCTCCAGCATTAGCATCCATTCCACGTTGGACCGTGTTTGACAGGCTCTTCAAACTCATTATCTCTTCCTTCCGTCGTCCATTCACAAACACTTTTACAAACCACAGAAC
Source organism: Tor tambroides (assembly GCA_021397915.2). Taxonomy (NCBI): domain Eukaryota; kingdom Metazoa; phylum Chordata; class Actinopteri; order Cypriniformes; family Cyprinidae; genus Tor; species Tor tambroides. The sequence goes on from JAFVLL020015547.1 coordinate 26,161, forward strand.
GAGCCACGTGATTTTCTTTGAATGCAGTTCATACGGCACGGCTCTTCCTGAACTGTGGACTGCTCTTCTGTTCTTGTGGACTGCAGAGGCTGTGCTCGGGTTGCCCTTTCCCTGTTTCCTCGCCCTGTGACATCAATAATTAATTTTTAAAGAGGATGAGAAGTTCACCCGCGGGCACAGCGGTCCGACTGTCCCAAGTCCCCTCTGCTGGAGCAGACCGCGTGTGTGTGTGTGTGTTTGTGTGTGTGTGTGTGTGTGTGTTAAATGAGACAACGAGAACCTGCAGTGCGTAAAAAGAACCGCAAACATTCATCTCTGTCCCTGCTCTTAATCTTTTTTAAATAGCAACCTTTTCTCTCCCCTTCCCCTAATGACATCCATAAATAAGATGTCATCATGAGGTGCTGCAAGGGTGTAATAGCCCATACGGCAGCTTGGTGTTTGTTTTGCTCTTTTTCTAATTCGATTCAGTCCAGACCTTTGTTTGTGCGCACATTTCTTTGAAGACAAATATATTAGTTGAATAGTTTCTAGAATAGTTTGTGATTCATCATAATGTAAGTGAATTGCCACTGCGGAAGTACTTTTCTAAGTAGCTGTAATGTATTGTGTGTGTGTGTGTGTGTGTCCTGCAGCTAATTTCCTCTTTATGATCATTTTGCTGCAGTTGCGTCAATGCCTGTGAGCTTTGCTTCATACTTTCTACAACCAGAGAGAGAGAGAGAGAGATAGGGAAAGGGCGAGGGAGACGTCAATACTTACTTTAAACCTGTTCTCCAACTTCAAATCACTAATTACAGCAAGAGGACGGCCAATCACAGCTCATCTAGCCTCCAACCATCTCCGTCCGTCAGAAATGTCACATTCGCAATATTGTCCTAATCATTTTCTCTCGTTTTCTCTGCGGTACTGCTGACTCGGGCAGTTTTGAGAGCTGGTAATATGATGAGATTGGCAGCAAGTCTCCCATCATGCTCTTCTTCAGTGCGGTGAGGAAGATTCTGGCATTAGATGTGCCCTCAAAGAGCCATCGGAAACATAATGCTTTTCCTTTGTGCTCACTGCTTCAGTTTTGACAACAACACAGCAGGGTTTTCCTTCAAAAATCACTAGATTTTTACATGTGACTCACAGAAATATGAGCGTTTTCTCATTCGGCAAAACAATGAATATCAAAGAATCCACTTGTGTGTTTTCTAAACACTCTGTTGTCTGTCTTTTTATTATTATATGGATGCATTTGCTGTTCTCTTAGCATAAATAGCAAATATGCGAATTTTAATTAAAACAATAATGTCATTATGCTTTTTCAGGCCATTTTTTTCAGGAAGTGAAGTTTTCAAGGACAAGTCAAAGTCATCTTTTCTGATTCTCAGTGAGGGACAATCTTACTTGTCAACCCTGTTATCTTACTTTTGTGAGAACAAGGCTTGCAAGTCAATTAAAATGGTAAAACTGTCCACCCTGTTACCATAATTTACAAACAAATTTAGTATACAGCTGATAATATAAAAGTAAACAGTAAAATATTTTTAAACCATAAAGTATTTTTAAAAGCATTAAATTCTCTTTCCAAAAAGTACTTAATAATAGTTTCACACCTTGAGAATAAGACTTGTAATGGCCATTTAAACTGCCCATCCATGTTATCATAACTTTGTAAAGTAAACAGTTGACAGTATAAAAGTGAACATTCAAATATCAGCATTAAATTCTCGGTAACACTTTATTTTAAGATGTCCTTGTTACACACGTTACATGGACTTACTTATGTAATAACAATTAATTATGCATAATTACATGCAAGTAACCCTAAACCAAACGCTAATCCTAACCCTAACCATACAGTAAATAGTTAATGTAGTTAATAAATATTACTCATTACTTATATGTATAATTATATTGTAACAAGGACACCTTAAAATAGTGCAACCAAATTCTCTTTCCAAAAAGTACACATAAAATTACAAAAAGTTTCCACCCTGTGAACAAGGCTTGTATTGTCAACGTAAAGTTTAAAACTGTCCACCCTGTTACCGTCAACCCCGTAACCATAATTTTGTAAAGTAAACAACTGATAATAAAAAAGTGAATGTCAAAATATCAGCATTAAATTCCCTTTTCAAAAATTGTTTAATAGTTTCACACCTTGAGAAAAACACTTGTAATGGCACTTTAAAGTTTAAAAATGTCCACCCTGTTACCGACAACTCTGTTACAATAATTTTGTATAGTTCACAACTGATAATAAAAAAGTGAACATTAAAATATCAGCATTAATTTCCCTTCTCAAAAAGTGCTTTATAGTTTCACACCTGGACAACAAAGCTTATAATGTCAATTTAACGTTTAAAACTGTCTATCCTGTTACCGTCAACTCTGTTACCATCAATTTATACATAACTCCTAATAAAAAAGTGGACATTAAAATATCTAAACTAATTTACTCTATTTACTAAATTACTTTAAGAACTAACTTATCTTTCCAAAAAAAATTATTTATGATTTCTCAGCCAGGAGAACATGTCTTGTAATGTCAAATTAAGATTTAAAACTATCCCCCCTGATACCATCAACTCTGTTGACATAATTGTATATAGTAAACTGATAATTTAAAAGTGAAAATGCAATCATAAGCATTACATTCTCTTTCCAGAAAATGAATTATGGTTTCACAACCTTGAGAACAAGGCTTGTAAGGTCAAATTAAATTGTAAAACTGTCCACTCTGTTACCATCAACACTATTACCTTTCTGAAGGTATAAGTATTTTATGTTTCAATAAATATTGAAAGTAAAAATGAAGCTTGGGATGGAACGATGCAATTTATTATCATTTAAATACATGCTAAGGTACTGTATGTGATTTTCAGTGCATTAGGATTTGGTCAGGATGATTGACTATTTCAGTAATTGTCCAACAACTGATGGTAGTTGATTATCAAGATTTTTTGGTCGAAGGTTTTTTTTTTCTTCTTGTAATTGTTTATTTACCTATTTTCATACTGGTGTTGGGAATGAATTTAGAGGCAACAGTTCTTAAGGAGAGTTTTAGTGTGCTGCCATTCATGCCATCCGTTATGTTGGTCAAACTATGCGAGATGAATTACGCATCAAATTTTAATACTTTTGCTCAGCAAACTTCTAACCTTAAGTGTGAGCGATAGTTATAGTGATGTTTGCCTTAGCAATCCCTACTAAAAACTGTATTTCATTTTTTTATAGAGACTCTATATTGCCGTGTAAGTGAAGACAAAAAATGAAAGCAAAAGAGCAAAAACGTTGCATAAACCAATACACCTTTGAACAGCACAGTGTATTTATTAGCACATCACTTATTTGTACAGTTATTCAATCAACTTTCCCAGCAGGCTATATCTGCTGACAGTAGGTAAACCCTACATGCTATCTGTTGCCTAACAGTATTTCTTGGTTGTACTGAATCCCTTACTGCAAATTCCCTTAACGACTGAAATATAGAACCCAAAGGTGGGAAGTCATTTATAGTAAGCTGAGATACAGCAGCATATTTTAGATATATTTGTGACACGCACATCCTCGGCTTGAGACAGCTTGAAAGTTTCATGCGTGCCTATCATTTATTCTGTTTCCAAAAATGTTCATGGAAACATGTTTGCTGAAGTTTTTGGAGGCTGAGTTGGCCCCATTGACAAATACAATCTTAATGCTTTAACTTTTAGAAGAATATGTGCAGTGAAATAGGCATCTGAATGTAAAAAGGGCCAAATGCCACATTCACACTGAACTTTTTCTATCCGTTATATGATGGATGTCTATATCCCTCAGAAATGTCAAGGTATTACATGTAAGCTGTCCAGCAATAAACATTTCTGATGATTTGTAGCACCTGACATTCAAATCATAGTCTTTCCCAACTGTGCAGCAATATATATAGAACTGAAATGTCACAGGAAACTTTCAATAGAACAGTAGTGAGAGGACATGGAAGCTATGCAGATGTTTAGTTTAGAAATGCTTTCGTCTCTTTTAGTTCAGTTGTGGTCATTATTAGCGTGACAGAAACTATTTTTGCGTGTTGCCAATGCAAATCTTGAAATGGTACAAAAATGCAGTCCAAAAGTCTGAGACTACCAGAGAAATTCGCATTCGCTTTTATTTATACACATTATCATTTACTTTTAGGTACAAATCATGTACGAAGGAGTAGTTCACCAAAAAAATTCCTGAACATGTAGTCATCCTCAGGCCATCCAAGATGTAGATTTTGTTTCTTTATCAGATTTAGAGAAATAGCATTCCATCATTTGCTCACCAATGGATCCTCTGCAGTGAATGGGTGCCGTCAGATTGAGAGTCCAAACAGCTGATAAAAACATCACAATAATCCACACCACTCCAGTCCATCAATTAACATCTTGAAAAGTGAGAAGCTGCGTGATTGTAAGAAACAAATCTATCTTTAAGGAATTTTAACTTTAAACCATTGCTTTTGACCAAAATATGAGTCCATAATCAAAAAAACGCTTCTACCAGTGAAAAAGTCCATCTCCTGTTGTCCTCTCATATCATATTTGTTTAGCGCTGTTTTGGACTGTTTTTGCTTGATATGTGCATATTTCTCTCCTGATTCAGGCCAGATGACTTTTTTCACTGGTAATATTATGGATAGAGGATTTATTTTTGAGTGAACTGTTCCTTTAAGTGCAAATGTTGAAAATGAATAGTACTAATAAATAAAGGAAATAATGTGCATAAATATAAAATGAAATAAAATAATTAAAATGAAATTGTGCAATTTGACTAAACAAGTAATAAAATAAAATAATGATTCTATATAAAATAAAATTAAATAAAAAAACAGACGACTAAGATTGTAAAAAGTCTCAGTTTCTCTCCTTTGCTCTCTTTCAACGTGAAGTTGTTTGTCTGACATCAATAACAAATCTCACCCGAAGGGTGCTATAATCCAACACAAATCTGCATTTATCAGCCCGTAACACCGTCAGGTGTAAACGAGCAGAATTAATTTGGAAAGTTGACAGAGCTGTCAATAAATCTGACAGCTGTGGACAGGAGACCTGACGGAGAACTGCCAGATTTAGCTCGACTGAGCTCATCAAAGCACTCTGATTTACGCTCTCTGTGGCGTGATACAGTGTGATTTTTCTGCTGGTTGGTGGGTTGCTGTGAGGTTTGATTATGGGATATGTGTGATGCCATCTGTAGTAATATCATATTTGAGAACATCAGCATCGGCTGCAATGACAAGACTAAGCGTTTTGAGGCCCTCATGGTTATGTATTTATATATATATTGGAAGCATCACATCAAAACTGCATCATCAGGATTTATGTCATGCTGTGATCAACATTTGCTTTGCTGTCAAGCTGTTTGTTTAAAAAAAAGAGAAGAACAGGTGTGTGGTTGAGAGACACTTGCTCTTGATGAAAAAATCTACATTGCTGCGCTCTTTTTATAATGGATATAATAGAATCCGTTCGTTTCGAAAAAAGGTTTTAAATTTGCTGGCTGAATGACAGAGCGTGAGGGAGGGAGAGAAGATACGTGTCAAAAAGTGTGAATGTACATGACTGCAGTTGCAGCTAAGCACGGCCAGTCAGGTTGGGAGACAGTGATAGGAGTAAGGGATGTACTGCTAGCAAATGGTTGTCCTCATCAGCAGGCTGCTGGAAGATCCAGACCTGTTAAAAATCTGCCCTCTTTGTCGGAAGCCCGGGGGGGATCCTTCCGGAAAGCGCTACAAGCCAGCAGGCTAATGTCTGCCACCATTACTGAGCCACAGTGAAGGAGACACAAGAGAGAGTGTTTGTGAGAGAGAGAGAGAGCGAGAGAGAGCGGAGTGTATTTAATGGCCCATGGCTCAGAGAACGTCAACTATAGCCTTATGAATAATGGGCTGTTGTTGACGATGCAAAACTGCGCAGGGGAAGATGCTATGCATCACATTACACCTCACAAACACGCTCACGCTCATACATACACATACTGGCACATTTATATCTTACCCCTATAGAGTGAATTGTGCTGAAAAAGAGATGATGATGTCATATGTTTAGTCATATTTGACTAAATATTGGATTTAGGCATATATGCTGCCTTCAGAAAATAACACTCATTAATTATTTTATTCTGATTTCAAATTAAAGCACATTTAAAGGGATTTTTTTCCCACACTTATGAGTCATTGCACAATAAGACCAGGAACGTGGAGTAGAGGCACATTCTGCCTCAGAGTGAAAAGATATGATGATAAAATGAGATTTGTGAGATGTAAAATAAAAATTCCATCTCACAAGTGTGAGATTTAATGTAGATTTACATTTAAAAGCACAGCTGGAAGATATTAAGCCACAGTTATAAGAAGTAAAGTTGTAATTGTGTAATATAAAGTCACAGTTGGGAGATTTAAAGTCCCAATTACAAGAAATAACATCATAATTGTGAGTTTTATAGTCATATAAGATATAAATTGTAACAAATAATAATAATATATAAATATTTGTGAGATATAAGGCCAGAATTACAAGAAATAGAGTTGCAATTGTGAGATATATTCACAGTTGAATGATACAAAGCCAAAATTACAGGAAATAGTCACAATTCTGAGATTTAAAGTCGCAACTGCAAGAAACTAGAGCCCTGCATTTCAGCCCGGGCCCGACAGGCCTCGGTTTTTTTTACACCCTTAGGGCCGGGCTTCGGACCAATTTTCACGTCATAGTTCAGATACGGGCCGGGCCTTTTATATTTTAGACATCCATCAATTAGTGATGAAAAAAAATTGGTGCACTCGTGGAAACAACACGAGACCGTGCTGCCGCGACTGTCAAGAACAATGTTTAGTGTCCCGCAGCAGCAGCATGCGTTCTGTCAGCGCAGCTGAAGACTTCTGCCTTCAAACGCATGCAGTAGGCTAAAGCTTGCCACAAAACCCCAGCAAGATTAATTGCCATGAATGTGTCCGGGGTAAATAGTAAGGAGATATTTGAATTATTTATTAATAAACTAGTGTTTTCCGTGTCAGTGTCGCAAAGATGAAGATCCTGACTCGCCATCTCCTCATTAGACTAGAAATATTCTAAGAAAAATGATTGCAGGGATCTCATTTTTTATGGTATCTTCTTCAAATTTGAAATATAAACTCATTAGACGTGACTTTCAACCCATTACTTTTCTGGATTGCTCCAGGACTTATTTCATGTATTTGTTTATGAAATTAAAAAAAAAACATTCAGTGTGGTAAAACATTTTCAAGGCACTTCAGTGTCTATAACTTTTTATTTTTTTTGAGCATTATCAACTCTGGATGATGGATAGTAAAGCCTAGAGTGTCTTCTTTCCAAAGATACCTAAATTGTGTGTGTAGCACATTATCGTCAGGAACTGTTACCATTTTAATTTAGGTAGGTCAATTTCAGCTGTGAGGCCCAAAGTGGGGGGTGCTAGCTAACAGGTTAATCTTACCTTTTATGAACAAAAATTATGACACATTTTAAGTTGTTTCTACTGAAAAAAATGCAAGTGATTGAGCTGGCGCCTCCATGTCCTGCACTTTAGCTTCCACTCTCCGCACAAACGATTGGATACAGCGCACATTTATCTAGGTTTAACATGTTATATGCTTGAACTGTTTTAGTATATCTATAGATCTTATTTTAGGCAAGTCGTGATGATTTGAGAAGGCTAAATTGATCAAACATAGGGTCACACTCTGCTGCTGGCCTCTTGGTCGTTACTTTAAAAAAGAAAAAAAACTTATATTTAACGAACAAAAAATGCATTTTTCTAAATTAACTTTATAAAAAAAAAAAAAAAAACTAAATATAATCACTTTGCCATTACATACAAAACTGAACTATTTTAATAGCCGAAACAGTAGTATAAGCCGTTTTGGGAGAAGGGGGAAAAAAAAAAAGACAGGCTCGAGCTGGTAATTCTGATGAGCTGTCGGACAGCTGCAGGGCTCTACAAGAAACAAAGTTACAGTCATGATTTTTTAAATCACAGAAAAGAAATAAAGTCAGAATTACAAGAAATATAGCCACAATTTTGAGATATAAAATAACAGTTAAAAGGTATGAAGTCAGAATTACAAGAAATATACCCACAATTTTGAGATATAAAATAACAGCTAAAAGGTATGAAGCCAGAATTACAAGAAATTAAATTGCAATTAAAAGGAATAAAGTCAAAATAGTGAGATTTAAAAGCACAGTTAAAATATATAAAGCCAGATTTATAAGAAAAACATAAGTTGGAATTACAAGACATAGTCACAATTCTGAGATTTAAAGTCGCAATTACAAGAAATAGTTACAGTTAGATTTAAAATCACAGATGATATAAAATAAGAATTACAAGAAATTTGATTTCTCAGTTCATGACCCCTTTAAAATAACAGTTAAAAGATATATAGCCAGAATTACAAAAAAATAAATTGCAATTGTAAAATTTAAAGTCACAGTTAGGAGATATATAGTCACAATTACAAGAAATAAAGTTGAAATTGTGAGATTTAAAGTCTCAGTTGGGAGATATAAAGTCAGTTACAAGAATTAAAGTCACAACTGTGAAATATAAAGTTGAATTACAGTTACGGGTAAAAACTTACTTTCATACATTGCTGGTATTAATGTGCAGTGACTCACTGATGAATGTTCCAAAACAAATATATGTTTTTTTTTCTTCGCACCCAACAGAATTTCTGTAGCTCCATGGAGTAAAATGGCAGAAGCCACCTAATCAGCTCCAAGTAAGATGAATGTGAATGCCAAAGAGTATTCACATTCCCCCAGTTTCTCCAGGTTTTATAAACCTTCTTGACCCAGACACTATGAGACTAGACCATCCTTTCAAATTAGAATAACTGAGCCAGAACAGCGGTTGTCAAAGAAGTGACCAGGAGGCCAGTAGGAGTTGCAGAGCGAAGGCTGACATGGCAGAAACTCTCCAGACATCAACAGACTCCTCTGTAGTTCACAGATTCAGTCTCTTTGGGACAGTGACCAGAGGGAACGACACTTCTGAGAAAGTCATGCCTGGAGATTGCTAGAAGTCTTGTGACAAAATCTGAAACCTTTTTGAAGAATATTTTGCCGCTGAGATTTATAGCTCAAAAGCACTGTCTTTGACACCAACCAGATAAAGCCCATCCAACATTATCCTTAAGGTGGGATCGCATTAGCAAAATTTCACAGGCAACAAAAGGTCCATAGTGTATTGTCAGTAGTATAGTCCAAAGCATAGCTCACGCAGAAGACACTTTCAAACCAAGTGGATTTCTGTTGGTCAACAAAGTAAATCCACGAGACCAACTTGAACTGATTGCAAACCACATAGGGATATTTTTTTTTAACCTTTTTTTATTCCCGATCATAGGAATTCCTATTGATGAAAATTCACCAGTGTTAAATGTGACCGCACCTTTACTGTCAAGCATGAGTAGTTGTGTTCAAAATATGAAGATATGTCTTGAAATAAAACACATTAGTGTTCTGGAAAATGCAGAGCCAGGGTGAATTCAGCAATGTGTTGAATCTGTTAAAGGGGGAAATTACAGAAGAAAAAACAAAAGAAAAAAAGATAAGATAAATAGTTGACAAAATAATTGGGTTGAATAATTTCTTGAAGCACTGTAGATCTAAAGTCTATTGAAAAGTAATGAAGATTTAAGGAAGAGTTCACCAAAATTGAAAATTCAGTAAAGAAAGGTTTACTCAAAATCATGTCATTTTAATAGATTAAAAACAGCAATATTAATTAAACAAAACAATGTTTAGAAATGAGTAATAATCAATCAAATGAACTTCTTAAAAGAAAATCTTTCAAAATGAGTGACTGGCATTAAGTCAAATTAGAAAATGAAATTAAAGTTAAAAAAGCTTTTATTTTAAGGGAAGAATATCCATTAATTTTCCTACAAAAATGAAACATCCATTATGTAGTTAGTCATACAACTTTGCTCCGAAATGAGTAAATAATGACAGAATTTTCATTTTTGCATAACATAATCATTTAAACTGCCATGCTGCTGTGCAAGCAGTGCATTTCTAGTGTTTTGTGTAATTAGACCAGACAGCTGAGCTATAAATCTGGATTGAACCGTAAGTTCTCTGCGATGGCCAGTGTGAGGGACTTGATTCAGTTCATGCAACTGTGACAAGATTTTATGACAATCCATTGTAATAATGATGCATTTTATTATTCAGCAATGTATCATTTGGTGGTGAGGCCAGTGAAGATGTAAAAATCCCTGTAAATGTCTTGACATCTCCTCCAGTGAGAGGCATTACTCTGTAGTATACAAATTTTACAACCCATTCTTTCCCCTCAGTTTTTGTTTGAGAAGGCCTGACTCATTCTCTTCAGTCCTCGTAAAAGCCGAGCCGGGGCGTTCTCATTATGAACGCTGATGCTCAGCCAAAGGAAGGAGAGATGAATGAAGCGCAGGCTGACTCACTTCACTTTGACTGCTGTTTTGTCAGCTTTTACTCAGCCGTCGGACTGAGATGAGGACTTTAAGAGGTCTGGTCGCTCAGCTGTGAGGTTAATTAGACGCTGCTTTACTGTAGATATGTTTATGGAGCAATCAGTGATGGAAAAAAAGACACGGATCACACCACAGACTGCATCACTACGCTGAGATTAGCATCTTAGAGAAGCGTTTGAAGAGTGTGTTTGTGCTGCATCACTGTGGGCAGATGCTTGATACATAGTCCATACACTGATAGTCAACATCAAACAGCATTCACAATGCATTTCACTTCAATAATGTGACTCACAAAGCAGACAGTTCTGGTCCTGGATGTTGACTGGTCTATAAAATTGATCTACATACACATTATACTATCGGCTATGACTGTTTCTGTGTGAGAATATGCCGTACCCATAGAAGATGAGTCTTAGTTTTATTTATGTATTTTTTTTCCAGTCTACCAGGGGGTGGGATGGGTTGGGGTGGGTTCTAAATTTGTACAGCTGCTTTTGTTTTATACTACTGTTCCCAGAAGAAAACTCAAAAAGAAGTTTATATTAATTTATATTATATTCATATTATTTATATTATATTATATTTATATTATATTAGTTTATATTAATCTGAGCTGAAGATGGCACTTGATGAATTTAACATTTATTTTGTTTTTATTTCTAATTCATATAAATTATAATATAAGTATTAAATATATTATAAATTATTAGTCTTAATAGATAGAACCTCAATGAATGAACAGACAGATAATAGAAAATATAAGTATTTTATTATTATTGTTGTTGTTGTTGTTAGCACTTAATTTGCTCAATAAAATTTAATAAATATATTAATTCAAAATTGAATATTTTAAAGTTTTATTTAAATGATAAAATATGGTCGATATATTGCAAATAATTATTAATAAATAGATAGCACTTAATTTCCTTAATAAAACTGAAAAAATATATTAAACTTAAATGTACATTTTAATTATTTTTTTCTAATTCAGTTAAATTATACAATATTTTTAATGTCAATTATAAAATATGCTAACTATATTATAAATGATTATAATTAATAAATAGCAAACAATAGAAATTTACCAAATATATTAAATGAAATTCTTAATTGTATTTAAATCATGAAATGGTATTTATTATTATTATTATTATTATTATTATTATTATTATTGTTATTATTATTAAATAGCACTTAATTAGTTTGCTTAATAAAATTAAAAATGACATACATACATACATACATACATATACTGTGTGTGTATATATATATATATATATTATTTTTAATCTAAATACATGAGTGATCATGTTAGAAATGATGTGAAGCAGAATTGATTTTATCCATCAGGATTTGATTGGATATTTTGGGTGAAAACAGGTTAAGTTAATGTTATTTTTCCCTTGGTTACAACAGCAGAATAGAAAACCCATTTCAGAGCAGAGGAAGTTATTACATTTTGATGAAAGATTATGAAAACAAACTTTTTTTTTTCTCTCACCAATAACATGCACTGATAAATCGTGAACAATAACACAAGGAACACTTATTAACAAAGAAAAAGGTGGGTCAATATCGATCACTTTTTAAAAAAATATATCTGAGAAATGTTACAGACACATTAATGGTAAGATATCAATTATCTAACAATAAGACATGAACCCAGGAGTGTTTTACTGTTGGAGAGCGATGATATTGTCAGATGTAGGAGAACAAATTGGTTGTTCTTGAGCAGCAGCGTGAGCAAAGCTCCATCTGTATCTCTCTCAGTCTGTGTCTGTCTCTGACGTCTGTATTAACTCTGCACTCTCTCCTCCTGTGTGCATGGGAGCAGGCAGTGTTTAATGGGGTTAGCAGGCAGGAGTGAGCGTAATTGTGCCGCCTCTAAATTTATAGAGGCTGACAAGTCGGGGCCGGGGCTGCTGGGTAATATCTGTGTAATTGAGAGTGGAGGTCACCGGTGGGAGACGGCACTGCCCCGCCGAATCCCACGGGCCCCTGTGTGTCTGTAACTACCATGATGCAGTGATTGCAGTGCTCTTCACTTTACAAATTACAGTAATAGCACTAAAATGCTATTTGGCCTGATTATACAAAAAAATTTTAAAAAGTCAATCTCTGGATAAAGCAGAGGTCGAAAACCTTTTGACACAGAGGGCTATTTTTATTAATCATTCTCTCTCTGTACAGTATATTAAGGCTGTCAGTGTAAACACTTTAATGCATAAGTTTAAATGCGTTTAATGCTGTGAAATGTGCATTTATTCAGTTAGAACTGTTTCGTTGTGTTCCATGTGGCGACTAAAAACTGCTCAGATTGTTTGGAATTGCAAGCAGAGCATGCACTTCTCGGTTTTAGGGATAATGTATTTGCAAATTAAACACAAAAGAGACATTTAAGTCATTTGCTTTTATTGTACTGTGGGATATAATTATCATCAAAGCTCAACAAGTGAAATATCAATGCAAAATGTTAATATGAACATCAGTGGAGGACTACTGGGACACTGGGGAAAAAAACAGGATTACACATTTGAGTTTATGTATGTATTTGTATTATATTATATATTATATTACATTATTCTGTTTCTTTGGAAAGGAACTTTGCATTACGGAAAATTTTACATTTATTATAAATTATAAAATGTATCAGTACATCTACTTAACCTTTTAAAAGTTCAGGGTCAGATTTTTTTTTTTAAAGATATTATTATTGTTATTATTGTTATTGTGTAAATTTTGGTCATGAGAGACACTAAATGTGTTTACTTAGTTACAAAAGGCTTCTATTAATATTTCTATTTCCACAAAAATCAGAAACAGCACAACTGTTTTCAATACTGATAATAATAAGAAATATTTCTCGAGCAGCAAATCAGCATATTAGAATGATTTCTGAAGGATCATTGATGGAGTACTGATGCTGAAAATTCAGCAAGAATGTATTCACATAGTAAATGTTTATTTTAAACTATAGTATTGTTTCACAATATTGCTGTTATTACTGTATTTTAGATCAAATAAATGCAACCTTGGTGAGCAGAAGAGACTTCTTTCAAAAAAATGTCAAAAAGGCCAAACTTTGGATATGCTAATCAGAGATACCTATGCATCATCATACACTATATGACCAAAACATATGTTGACACTCCCTCTAAATAACGCGTTTAGCTGTTTCAGCTAAATCACTAACAGGTGCAAAAAAATCAATCATACAGCCACAAAACGCCAGCAGACAAATGGATCTCTGTCATCACGGCACAGTAGAGTGCTTTACTGACTCAAGCGTGGAAGAAGCCCAGAGCTGAACGCCACCAAACACCCTTCAGATGGACCGTCCTGCATTCACCAAGCAAGTGTGGACGTGTTGTTTGAGTGTCCACATACTTCTGGCCACGCTTTGCGTGTGATGGAATGACATTTACCACGGTCTGAATGCAAAAACAAAATGCTTTAGGAAATAAGTGGTGGATTTTTTTAAGATGCCAGTGTGTCTACCGATCTGACGTCGACTCAGGCCTCCAGAGTCTGTGGCGGTGTTGATTGCCCGTGTGCAGGTGTGCCGTCGTCACGCTACCTGAGATGCAGCAGTCTCACAGATGAAACAGGTGCGACTCGTCCCAGACAAGCAGTCAGCTCGGCACCAGTCGCCGTCCTGTCAGAGCAGACCCCTTCAAATGGAGCTGTCACTTTATCGCTTTGAAGGAGAGAAAGAGAGGATGGAGAGAGAGAGAGAGAGAGAGAGAGAGAGAGAGATGGCAAGTCCACCTGTCAAAACCGCGCATTGCCATCGCTACAGAGAAGCGCCGCTGATGAGCTGGAAATACTCGGTGCGTAAGGCTGCTGTTTGACGCTGTGGGCAGAGAGAGAGAGAGAGAGAGAGAGAGATCTCACACGTTTCCTGAGGTCAGATGAGATGAATTCTAGGACAGATGGAACAAAGACTTTCTGAGGCTTTCATCATTTGCTGCTAGACAATTGTCTCAGTTCATAAATAGACTGTGACGGTGACTGCCCACTTTTTCAGCAGCCTTGATATTCTTCCCATTCATTTTCTCCAAAGGCATTTAAAAAAAATAAAAATAAAAAAAAACCTTCAATAAATACTTGTAAGCCTTGAGCCAAATCTGCACTGTAAAATAAATAAATAAATAAATAAAAAATCAGCTGTGGTTGCCAGAATTTTACCATAAACAATACTGTAGCAAAATTCTAGGTTTTACAGATTGAACTTGTATTTGCAGAAATTGCAGAAAGAAAGAAAATATATATATATATATATATATTTTTTTTTTAAACCTAATACATTGAAAACCGCTTTAAAAACACAGGTGGTACGGCAAATGCAAAACACCATCATTATAACACACATGACATGAAAATAATGCAATAAATATTAATTAAACAACATAAGATGCAACGTAAACCTTCATGTACATAAGATGATGAGAAATAACCTAAGAAGAAATGGTTGTTTTATTGAAAACCCATCAAATAGCTGTCAGTTTATAGTTTTCACTGTTAATTATAAGAAGACTCGTTCTTTTTCACTTCCAAAAACTGTACATTAAAATTTTATGAAGTGGCCCATTAGATTTACTACAGTTTTTTACCATTTCAAATAAGGTAACTTAACGTTAACCAATTTCTGGGTTTTTACCATAGTATTTTTACAGTATTTTACTGTTAAAATTACATTTTTAATAGTGCATCAGCATAAAAACAAATCTTAACAATATAGAACCGATTTGAAACTAAAAAAACAAACACAATGAAAATGGCAAAAATGGATGTCTTTCCCTTAAAGGAACAGTTCACCAAAATGAAAAAAATTGCTGAAATTTGTACTCATCCTCAGGCCATCCAGGATGTAAATGAGTTTGTTTCTTCTAAGATGAATCTCAGCAACACAAAACCAATTTAAAATAAAAACCTGAAATGGGTGAACAAGTTGCCTCGTCTGAATCAGGAGTGAAATCTGCACAAATCAGGAACCATTTACAAGCAGAAACAGTTCTAGTCAAATATGTGGGTGGATTTTGATATGAGAGGCAACAGGAGATGGACTTTTTCACTGGAGGAAGCATTATTGTAGATTAGCCAGAAGCAGCGATTTCAAGTTAAAGCATAATAACACAGCTTTTCATTTCACAAGACATTAACTGATGGACTGGAGTAGTGTGGATTATTGTGATGTTTTTATCAGCTGTTTGGATTCTCGTTCTGACGGCACCCATTCACTGCAGAGTGATGTAATGCTAAATTAGTACTTCACAGGGAATTAAACACGTACAGCTAGCATCGCATTTTAATGCTAAAAACATTACTTTCTTTGCATAAATGCTCATTTAAAGTTAAAGTCACACTGACTTTTATACAAGGATATACCATTTCTTAACAAGCTCAGGAAAGGTCTGAAAAGTTCATGCATTATTTCTTATAAAATCAGTTTTTCTCTGGAGATTTTGAATGAGAATCTTTCTTCCGGAGGCCGTCTGCTGTGGCATATTATCCTGAATTGTCTACCCAGGCAAATGTTAGGTATACATATTCCCAGCTCAGTATTTTCAGATGCATGTAACTATAACCGCATTGACTGTATTTCTGAGTGCATATCAGATATGACAGCTTTCACAGACCACATGCAGACATCAGGTGGTATCATGTATGCTGTCAGTAACTCAGGAGCAGAAACGCAGTGGGAAATGCGATGAAAGCGCTTGAGGTCAGATCAATGAGCTGCGCTGTGGCTAAAGACTTTCACCTGGGCAGGAGGAAACTCTTTCAATCCCAAATGCAGGAGGAGTATTGATTACAGTTTTCTTTTTGCTGTAATGAGTCCGTACTGATTATTGAACTGAATGCATCGAAGGGAAAGTTTATGTGCTCCTTAGCTAATTATCGCTTCCGTTCTGTAGATGCATATAGTCACTTAATATATCAGAGACTATTACCCTGTAGTAATAAAAAGTACTGTAGTGTTACCTTTTGGATAACCCATGGGAAAATAATAAAAAATTATTTATTTGTATTTTTAGTGTTATTTATTTTTTTTAATGTACAGTATCTACACTAACTTGAAGAATCATTTTTGACATGATACCATAGTATTACAATGGCACTTTTTTCCATTTATGCATTTTGGCATATTTGCAGTGCATTTAAGGATCACATTTTATCAATTTTTGCTTTCCTTAGGAATCGAACCCATGACCTTGGCGTTGCTAGCACAATGCTTTACTGTTTGAGATACAGGGAAAAAAAATTCAGAACCATTCATGGTTTAAACCTCCATTGTATATAAGGGGCGTTGTTAGGCACGACGCAGATCCTAATTCACATTAGAACTTAATATTATGAATACCATATAAATGTATATCATATTGATAATATATGTATAATATATACATTTACATTTAGTCATTTAGCAGACACTTTTATCCAAAGCGACTTACAAATGATGACAATAGAAGCAATCAAAACCAACAAAATATACATATAAAAATATAAATGTATAATATATACACACATGTACGTCAGTTTTATTTTTTTAGTTTTATTAAAATGACTTCATTTACAACAGTTTCACACCACCTGTTTACTAACAAGATAATTCTCAGTTGACCTCTGAATATACTTGACTGAAGAGGGGAAATGTGCAAGAGAGACGTGGTTGTGCAAATGAGTCGGGGGCCAGTGAGTGCTCCGATCGGATCAATACAGTAATTAGAGCAGCCGCTCAAGGCAGGGCCAGTGAAGAAGAGCATCTAACCCACACAAGAATACTCTGAAAACACTCTCAATATCCTCTCTGAAGGTGTGCGTGCGCATGTTCAGACATGTCGGCCTGAGAGCCCTTGTGCTGTTTGGTGTCTGTGTGATTTGTTAGGTGGCTCTCTCAGACATGGAACTGGGTGAGTGGCGAGGGCGAAGGTCGACCGAATGCCGCTTGTCATTTCCTCACAGGAGAGGGCAAAAAGATCAGCCGGAATCCATCAGTGCTTCTCTCACAACAGATTTAGCAAACAGAACGCACTGTTTAGGACAGGCTTTGATTGCAATTCTCATTAACAAATAACTGAGAAAATCCACACACACAATATTACACACTATATCACCTCAGAGCCTCTGTTGGTTGGAGCTAAACAAACAGGCAGTGTCGTATCACCGATGTCAGCCCCTTTAGAGGTCAGAGGTCAATGACTGAGTGACAGGTGTGCGCACAGGGAATTTGACAGAAAGATTGCTCCCACATCGAAAAATTGAGAGATCCATCGCAAGCAGCAATCCAGCATTGACTGTTGAGAATTTATAGTTTAAATACTGAAACTGCATCCAGAGCACAACATTTCATGTCTTTCCAACAAAGCTACACTGAGGAGGATTAATAATATTATATTATATTAATTAATATTAATATAATATTAATTAATATTATATTATATTATATTATATTATATTTAGGGCTGTCAGTTTAACACGTTAACTAAATTAATTAGTCATGAAAAAATAACACGATTAAAATATTTTAACACAGTTTACGCACTAGCTCCGCCCCCAGACCTGTACGTCATCTTACATTTCATTCAGTTGAATGTTGACAAATATGATGCAGGGCAGCAACTCCATCAATGCAGTTATGTCCTAAAATTCAAGATATTGGGGCAAAAATCCGCCTGTATGAGTTTTTGTCTCATATTTATAACACATAATAAGCAATATCACATGAGTGCTGTTTATGTCCAAATACCACGAGTGCAAATGTGATTTTATACAACAGTTCAGTAAATAAGAAGTTAATATTGTGTAATATTTTAAACACAATATTGTGTTTTTGCTCAATTTTGCCAACGAAGATTTTACCTATAAAGCCACAGCAGAACTGTTGTGCGTCTATGAGCAACATAGCAGTGTTTAGTTTCTGAATGAATCTGCATTTTGAACGAATCGTGTGAACCAATGATTCAAAGGCCCACTCATAAAGAGAGCTGTTTACTTCATTCCATCATCATTTAATTAAAAAAAAAAAAACATTAAAACTGCCCATAGAGTGTATCGTTATTGTCTAAATGTGCATCACATTTACTGTTGTTCAGCAAAATCCAGTCATTTCAGTAGAAATCTGTGCTTGCTTGTGTTCGCTTGTGTTCAAGTTGGTCATGCAAATTTGTAATGTTGACCACCTGAAAGCTGCTTGGTTTGAAAGTGTCTTCTCTGTGAGCTGTGATTCATGCATCGATGCACTATTGACAATAAACAATGGGATTTTTCGCCAAACCTTTGCTAATGTGACCTCACCTTTACAATGTGTTTTTTTTTCTTTCATTAATGGTATGTTTCATTAATTGTGTGCGTTTTCCAAAAGCATTATCCAACTGTGGTTGCAAGTTTCAATCATTACCAACGTAGTTCAACGATTTGGTGTTTCCTGAAACCATAGTTCAAAAGAACATTTGCAAACATCATTGCAAACTTGTGTGGTTGGAACTACTTCTCCCGAACTGTGGTTAGAAGCAT
Source organism: Tor tambroides (assembly GCA_021397915.2). NCBI lineage: Eukaryota > Metazoa > Chordata > Actinopteri > Cypriniformes > Cyprinidae > Tor > Tor tambroides. The sequence continues at coordinate 45,170 of JAFVLL020015547.1, forward strand.
AGTTACTTGTTAGTATGACTTCAGTAGATCATGCACTTGGACACAGTTAACACAGTTGGCAAAATTAACATGCGGTACAATCTATCATTCATTCCATTCCAATATATATGTTTCAGTTAATATATTTTGGTGTGTCAGATGTCAGCGCTGTTTTTGAAGAGTGTGCATGTACACAAAGGCATAGAGGAAGAATGAGTTAACCACTTAAGTTTTAGGAAAAAAAATAGTTTTTTCCATGTCTTTACATTTGTTTAAAGCATTAAAAATAATGTAAAATAAAATAAAAATAAAAATGATATTTCATTCATAAGTTATGCTATGTCCTCGGTAGAGGACATCGGGACTCAGATTCTTTAAAACAATAAAAATAAATGAATGAACATGCATAGGCAAAAACAATTGATTTTTTAAATCACCAATACATTTTTAGTTTTCAAGATTTTTTTTTTTTTTTTTTTACCAAACTTTGTATAAAGATGATTCTCAACTATATTATTACAGAATGATTCAATATACCATTTTTCTTTCTGCAAAATGTGTGTAAAATGGCCATAAACGGGTTTTCTCATTATATACAATGTATCTATAAACTAAATCTAATTTGCATATTAATATGTTTTGGGGCAACGTGTAATGAAACAAGAAGTGTAATAATGGGAGTAATAATTGACACGATTTTCATAATAATAGAATATTGAAATATAATTTCTTTCCCTATTCATGTGTTATGTCTCCCAAAATGCGTAATAAACATGCTTTTAGTCCCGGTGTCCTCACATGAATGAAATCAACATCCTGTTTCGTAACAGAAAGTCATATTTTGATTTGAAACCCCATAACATTTTCCTGAGATGTTGATTTATGACACACAATTTAAAATACAGATACAAATAATGGCTCCGCTGCACACCCCTAATGGAGATGCAATCATGTTACTACAGTTTCGGAAACCGCTGTGACTAGTTGGTTTCTCCAGTGATGCATTGTACTATGGTAGTTAATCAGTGAGTTAAAGGAAGGAAACAATGAGGCCGAGACTAGCTTTCCAGCTGGCAGACCTGGTTTCAACCTGGTCAAGAAGATTAAGACTGGTGTACCACCACGGACCAGCAACAAACCAGCTATAGAGTTCCAGTGAAAAAGCAGCCGGTGATGAAAACAGCAAAGGAATGAAATAACCTGGCTGTAGCGATGAATGAGTGCTTATGAAAACATGGACGTGGAGGAGATTGGAGAGCAGGAGCAGGAAGGATACTATAAGCTTACATCATAACGCAGGTAATAATGAAGGTGGATACACACCGGTGAGTCTGTTGGTGTCAAAGCCTCATCCGACAGCGGGATACAGGCCGACGGGGGAGAGAAAGAGAGAAAATAGAGGCGGAGGATGTGTTTGTGGTGGGCGAGAGACACTGACAGATTGATTGCCCAGTGATTTGGGTCAATCTCTAACCCTATCGCCCCGTGACAGCGGCTGCATTGTCTCAGCCGCTGTCGCTTTCCGCTGTCTCAGATTCCCATTAAAAAGCATTTGGGCTTCATTACAGTGAATCGTGTAAACGAGTTACAGGTGCGGGAGGGGGAAAAACAATTTGCATCCCTGATGTGCCACCAGAGGCCTAAAAAACGGGAAAACATCGATGCACCTGATTGTCCTCAGTTCGCCTCGACAAAAAAAACAAAAAAAAAAACACCATCCGTTCACGTAGAAAACACAATACTCATTATGAGATTTTTGATGCCACAATCCACAAGCAAACTCTTTTGCGAGGAAAACAACCGTCCGCAATTTAAATGTGAATGCACAACTGTTCCTGGTAGAATTTAATTAATTTTCTTCTCAAAAGATGGAGGAAAATATGCGGTGTGCGGTAAACAAAAGGCCTCGCTTATGCAAATGAGATTCTTTTTACACACAACAATACAACAAATATGATTGAATTGGATGTTTACACCTCGATATTCAAGCAGACGCTTTGCAACCTCCACGAGTTTTGTATTGTATTGGAAACAGTTTTTTAGCCTTCATGAAAACAGAGCTGTTCCCTTTGGAAGAATTCATGAAAGCATTATAGATCCCAGTCTCAATCTAGAGCTATCAGAATGTCAGCGGGAAGTTTCATTTGCATGTCTCTCCGTAGGTTTCTCTTTTAAGAGATCTGAACCGCACCAACCCATATGCAACCTTAATGGATCTGATAATAGAAACCGAAACATTCTGCTGAATGATTTCGACTAATTGGCCAGCATTTGCTTCTGTGTGTTCTGTCTGTTGGTTTCCTCACTGCATCCATCTGCTGTTGTATAGTAAAGCACACCTCTGTGCATTGCATTTATGGCCCTATAAACGTCTGGACAGACACTTAACCGTTTCTGTCTGTGAAAAGATCATTCGAGGTAAAACACTAAACAAACGACACTACATCTTGTCTAACAAATGTGCAGTTAAACACACACAGATTTGTGTTAGTCACTAGATATATTTCCAGCTATGTTTAAATATTTCGCAGAATTGCGAAAACAATTTACGAATAAAGCAATGTTTTAATCACACATCTAAGAGATTAAAATGAAATGGATGTCGTCACCACTGTTGTGCTTTTATTAAATATAATAAATTAGTTGCAGTTTAGAGCGCACAAACAAGGTTTTGGTATTTTAGACCAGAGACATTTATGACCCTGGACCACAAAATCAGTCATAAGGGTCAGTTTTTCAAAATTGAGATTTATACATCATCTGAATAAATAAGCTTTCCATTGATGTATGGTTTGTTAGGATAGGGCAATATTTGGCCGAGATACAACTATTTGAAAATCTGGAATCTGAGGGTGCAAAAAATCAAAATATTGAGAAAATCACCTTTAAAGTTGTTCAAATGAAGTTCTTAGCAATGCATATTACTAATCAAAAATGAAGTTTTGATATATTTACGGTAGGAAATTTACAAAATGTCTTCATGGAACATGATCTTTACTTAATATCCTAATGATTTTTGGCATAAAAGAAAAATCGATCATTTTGACACATACAATGTATTTTTGGCTATTAATATACTCCAGAGACTTAAGACTGGTTTTGTGCTCCAGCGTCACATTTTTCTTTGACAAAATTATTCAGTTGCATGACTTGTTTTCGATGTGCATCTAGAAATTTATTTGGTAACTGTCATGTGTTCTTACCAAAAAAATCCCCCACAAGTAAGTGAATACATTTTTTAAAGTGCATTTTGGAAATTTGATTACGATTTTGATTTCCATTCAGCATTTTTAATTAAAACATTAAAAATGTGCTGAATTAGGGAAAACTTAAGTGTGATTCTTGGATCGACATTTCCGTTGGTCTGGAAATAACCAATCAAGTTGACTAGGGCTTGAATCATTTCCTCTGATTTTTGGGGTAGTTAATGATTAAGATCAGGGTTAGTGATTGGGTTAGTGTTAGAACTATGCTCGACAGTACAATCAAAGGTTGATCCAGGACCACGTCTATTAAATTTCAATGTATTTCAAAGAATCACATCGAGTCCCAGAAGCTGAGACTCAGAGTCTTGTTTAATCCAGTTTGTTTAATTGTTTAAACACACACTTGTTTAATCCAGCAGTCTTATAATTCTCCATTCTGATGCTCTTGTAGATCCTGCGCTTGGGTTCTTTGAGTGAATCTATTTTTACATTGTACTGTAATGTATGGTGTAGATTAACTTAACCCAGCATTAGAGATATTGATCAGTTCCCTCAGAGAAGTGCAGGATTCTCAGATTCCCTGCACCAGCTGCAATAAATCTGCATTTATCATTACCTTGCTCACCACACCCAGTCTAAAAACTGTTTTTTAAGAGCGATGAAGGGCTCTGGTAGCCATTCTGATGGTAAGGAAGTACCCGTTTGGTTAGGCCTGTATTATTGTGGTTAAGATAGTTTGACGGCCTAATCCTGCCGATGCTCCTTTTAAGTGTCTCAGAGTCTTTCCACCCACTGCACAAGCTTTATTGACTGCCTGAATCTCAGTAATTAGAAGAGAAGAGGCCTCCGCTACATCTGTGATGGAGAGAGCTTTGCTTAGTATTCCTCAAGGCGTTTGCTTCATGGGATTTATTTGAGAATAATAATAAAAGGGAAACATTGTTAGAAATTGAAAATTTTATTTAAAAAAATTAAGAAATTGATGCCTGGCCAATTTACTGTTTTTTTTTTTTTTGTTTGTTTGTTTGTTTGTTTTAAGAAACAGAGAGAATATGTAACTGTTTTAAGATTGTAATTTTTTTATGCAAACTCAATATGTTGTACATTTTAAATTAATTTAAGCAAACTTAAAGATTATATGTGCTTGCTTATTAAAGATCTCTTCGCATAACAATCTTTATAGACATGACAAAACACTGTTTTACGGGACCTTTTGAGTCACAAATGCTAAGAAATGCAATTTACAGTACTTCATAGAAACCTATGTTAGACCAAAAGAACTCCCTCAAATTTGTTGCAGCTAGTCAAACAATCTTGTTTGAATAAAGAATTTTAAGTTGAACAGTATTGCTGAAATGTCCCATAAATTGCAGCATAAATAAATTATGCGGTTGTATGATTATTTTTTGTTCTTTGCTTATCTAACAAGAAATCTAGTATTCTTAAGAAATCGAGTTGCTTTGATTAATTTATGTGGCATTTTGCATTTAGTAAATGGACAATTTCAGTTTTAATTTTAGTTGTACTTGGGACAATATTTCAGAAAACCTTAAAATCTAAAAACATCAAGTTGAATTTTTACGTTTTCTCAGTTCCTTTTTTAACAGACTTGAACAATCACCCTTACAAATGCAACAAAAATGCTATAAATTATTATTATTATTATTATTGCAAAACAAAAATAAGAACTTTCAGAATAAACTTTAAGGGCCAGTTTTACTAAATAGGGCAAATTAGCGCGAGATCGCAATTCCAAAACAGCGCCGATGGGCGTGGAATTTTCTGCGGGTGAGTTACGCTGCGTTCCAGGCAACCCGTAACCCGTGTTTTTCCAACCTTCTACCCGTGAAAGTGCACTGGAACGTCAGTCAAACCCGTGACTTCCCACCCGTTAACTCGTACTAGATCGATGTACTCCCAGTTCCGCGCTCCGACGTCACATAGCCCGCGAAACAACAATGGCAGCCCCTACAGATGCTGTGTTTTTTTATGCAAGTGGTACACGTGAGAAATAGACTTTAGGACAATATAACACTGCAATCAAATTTATAATAATATAATAATAATAATAAATAATACACACACTCAATTCCTTGAGCTCAGGCAGTTTGGCGTGACTTGCCTGGAACGCTACAAAGTCGTGAGTCGTGGTTTGAAGTCGTGACTTACGGGCTCAAAAACCTGCCTGGAACGCAGCATTACTAACAACGCGCAAATTAAAGCTGCAGTCCGTAACTTTTGGCACTCTAGCGGTTAATAAACAGAACTGCGTGCGTGTTTTGTAGCCGGAGCTACTTCTCTCTGTTCATGTCTATGACGAATCACACAGGTACCGGGCTACTCCGCAGCGGTAATTACCCGAACCAGTCTACATAGTCCGAATATAAACACTGATTATAGGTGTACTGTAGTGATTCAGGACAAGCCAAAAACACAGTATGGAAAATGTATTCATGGTGTTCTCGCTTATTATATAAATTTTGTACATTTTGAACACAAAAAAGTTACGGACTGCAGCTTTAAAGAACACAGACGTAACATCTCATTTACATATCGACCAACGCAATATGCCAAGCACAGCGCAAATTAGAGCAGTTGCAAATATAGAATAAAGAAATAAAGAAGCCATAGTACATTCATGTTCTTCTTGCATTCCAAATAAATTTTGTGTGGAAAAAAATCCTCTCCCTTCTACCACGCACTCTCTCATCTCTGCGGTGCCTCCCATAGCAACAAATTGCAGCCATTTCAAGCGCAAAATAGTTTAAGACATGCTTTTTGGGGCGTTAAATAATGCCAAAAATACCAGTAATTTGACGAGCGCAAACATTAGTAAATCTAGTTGCGTGATTCATTTGAAAACTCTCCTCCCATAAATTTTGCGTCTGAAAAGGAAACTCCTACAAATGCATATTCAATAAGGTCAGGCGCAAAAATAACTGTGTCCATGCCTTTTCAGCGCTAATTCTTCACTGCGCGTCTTTAGTAAATCCTGACTGTACTATTTTAATGCCAAAAGATGGTTTGTGCTGGCGCTTAAAACTGGCCCTTAATTTTTTGTCATTTTCTATAAGTACAATGTCTACAAGTTACATTTTAAATACTGAATCCACAAGTAATTACCCTTCTTTATTTTATTTTATTGTATTTTATTGTATTTTATTTTATTTCTGTTATTACACGATTCTTAACAAATATAGCTCATTTTTATTTATGAGATATATACCCAAGACTATATTTTGTTGTTTTAGTACATAGACATACCAAAAATAAGTTGTAATCATTTTGGCTTCGAATTACCCAGGCTTTTGCTTGAAGCCTCGAGTGGCTGTGGAAAGATGATCTCCTTCTGCTAAAAACTCCTCCTGCGAACCTCACGTCTTATCCATTTCCCCCTCAGAGGAGGCTTCCTCATATCACACGCTGCTGGGCATTTGTCATCTCCCTGGGTCTGGGTCACCTTACACGAGGTGCTTTCAGGGCGTTCTGGCAGAGAGAGTACAGTAATCCCTATCCCTGCACATATCATCCTTACCTGGAGCCCGACCAGACCCAGTCCGATCGATATGGCTCCGTTCTGCCGAACCGAGACCTTTAGAGTGGGCCAGTGGAAACGATGCAGTTATAATATGTGTTGTATTATATTTAGGGTTTTGCAGATGTTATATTAACAAACCCAGATGTTAGAGAAGAACGTGAGTGGGACAAATAGATTTTTATATGCCTGCGGAAAAAGCGGGAAGTGGATAGATATTTGAGTGGCTGTAATTAGCTTGGAGATGCACAGATTAATGGCTTCCAGCAAAAACTGACCAGCAGGCCCTGGCGCCATGCTGTCTCTAGTGATTTTGAGTGTTTTTCTTTTTCAGCCTTCAATAAGGCAGCGTGCTTGCATCCCTCAGCTGTACAATGCCTTATTCTCTTTGCTGGTCATCTTTTATTTCTTCTCTTTGCATGTAGCATCGCTTATAATCCATTTTCAGATGCAAAGGAGTAGTGCACCCAAAAATGAAAATTTGCTGAACTGTTACTCACCCAAAGGACATCCAAGATGTAGATGAGTTTTTTTTCTTCATCAGATTTGGAGAAATGTAGCATTACATCACTTGCTCAGCAATGGATCCTCTGCAGTGAATGGGTGCCGTCAGAATGAGAGTCCAAACAGCTGATAAAAACATCACAATAATCCACACCATTCCATCAATTAACATTTTGTGAAGCAGAAAGTTGCATGTTTATAACATTTTTGACTTCAAACGTTGAAAGTCTTCTGTACATAATATTGCTTTCTTCAAAATGCCTTAGCTTTGAAAAAAAAATGTCTTAATGGATTTATTTCCTATTAATGTAGTTTTTCACTTCACAAGACATTAATTAATGGACTGGAATGGTGTGGATTATTCTGATGTTTTTATCAGCTGTTTGGTCTCTCATTCTGACGGCACCCATTCACTGCAGAGCATCCATTGGTGAGAAAGTGATGGAATGCTACATTTCTCCAAATCTGTTTAAATGAGGGAACAAACTAAATTAAATTCAGAATGCAAAAAAAATAGTGTTGCTAGAAGGGTCTGTACACCAGTATGTTTCAGGCCACAGAAAGAGTGCAGAAACCTAACAGCTGATGTTCTTCAGCTGCATCTTCCTGTTTTACTTGCAACACTAGATACTGTTAAACAGGTTAGACAGTCGAGACTTCATGTCCAGCTCCTGATCCCACGGGGCCTTGCAGGAAAAAATAAGCCTCTATGTGCACCTTTCTAATTAGTAAGGCGCCAGTTTGCTGAAAGGATGCTGATGATAGGCTTAGCCTGTATTCCTGTCGTTTTCCTCTTGTCCTCTTCTGCTAAACTAGATTTGACTTCTGAAATTGGTACAAATGAAACCATTATATGTAAAATGTAGATATTTCTAGCCCAACCTATTTTTAGGTAAATAATCATTACATTTTAAGAGCTCTGTTTTGCCTAACAAAGAAATAGCATGAAACATTAGGAGGCCTTTAGCATACAGTTTCACCAGCAATGAGCAGGCGGCTCCTTTCCAATGTCTGCAGTCAGGTAGCACTACTGAGCGAACATAATATTCACAATACAAGCTGATATGTTTTATAATATGTCTGCCCCCTGAGTTTTGCATATTATAGTCATCTTCATAATTACCTCTTCAATTATTTACATGTTATTTACACGAACATGATACAATTTTAATATGCCAAATTAAGCAATCAGTGGAGATGAATGCATTGTTTAACATTTGTTTTTCGAGTAGTCAATCTTAATTGACCACCATCTTTGAGCAAATATTATAGTTGATGATTACAAATCCATTATAGAGTATTACTGCAATACAAACCGCAAACACTCCATGTATGTTTGTTCTTCTGATCAGAGGCAACACTCCTTCCAAAAGTAAACAGTTTAAGAAAAGACATTTTGGAAAGTGTTTGAAAGCCTTGATGTGTTAGCTCTGTACCAAACCCTTGCGAGCTGTCTCGCTGTCTTCAAATGTTGATAACCAAACAAATAAATAGTGTCAAAACTGAAATACTGTATAGTTTAGCCATTATGTCTTTCATGTAATCTTAAAAGTAACTTATTGGAAACACACAACTCGTCACGTTAAGCGTATACAAATCTGACTGAAATTTGAGTTGATTCCAGATTCACAAATGATTCATTCTTTTGATCTAATGAGTCAAACAGGTTTTTGAAATTATCCGTGATTCAGTTTGATTCATTTGGATAGTTCACTCATATCCGAAATCATTTGCATGGGTTTCTAACACCGCAATAGTAGCTGGATATTTTATAATACGGAAAACAAAAAGAGTTGTGGATTAGGTGGATATTTACCAGTCCATTGTAGAAAACAAAACTTAAAAATGTCTTCTACTGTTTGTTCGGAGCAGCTGTTTATAGTATGTGAGTGACTATTGACTAGGCAAGTAAAGACTAAAAGTGAATAGATTACCATCATCTGGCATAATAGTTTCTTAAAAACTACAATAATGCTGTCTAGGTGGGCAGCTCATAGGGTTTGAAACTGAACTATTGTGTTAGTATTTCAGTTTTACAAAGGCTTCATGGTCAATAAATGTTTACATCCCTGGGTTTTTGTTTTAAATGTGTATGTATGATCTAAGAAGGCTGTTTCACACTCTTACAGTCAAGTGCCGTAACTTGCTTAGGGATTTTTAATATCTCCCAGCAACGCAGAGGTTGGAAATCATTGTTTATAGGCGCCATTAGAGCAGCGCTCTTCTGCTTTACCGGTTAGGCTGACCAGTTTTATTATTACCATACATATGACCTGGAAAATGGAAAAAGGCTGCAGGCATATGGTCGCCGGTCTAGTCCCAAGCAGTCGTGTGATTGACCCATCTTATAATTGAGGAATGCACATTAAAGTATGCATCGCATCCTCTCCATTGTTTATGTAAATGTGGGCAAGCTATCACTGGTTTTACAATGCAGAAAAAAACAATCACACCCCACCCCTTCCTCCATCTCGCCACCTGACGCCGTCAGACCTCTATAACTGTCGCCTGACACTGCGGAGACCCAACAGCTCGCTGGCGATTATTGATTGGGTGCAAACGCCACAGCATTATTAAACATTTATGCCTGTGAATACCGACACTTTGGCGTCTCGGGGGGGGGTTGCTGCAAGCACGGGATGTCCGGCGTCAAAGTAAATCTGAAAAGATTGGTCATAATTTCATGCGACACCTGTCGTCAGATGCTGAAATCTCAAGTAAAGACAGCTGCATGTGCTGTCTGGAAATCAAAACGTCAAAGAACGCCTGAGCGATGCCCAAGTAACAACAGTTTTTAAAAGGAGTATTAATTGGTAAGTGAGATTTTATCCCCTTAAAAAAAGGTCAAGTGAAACATTTAACGAGCAATTAAGAAGAGGAAATGCCATCTGGCAATTGGCAACTATAAAATAAATTGACATAAATAATTAAGGGGAATAACAGGAAGGAGAAGGGAATAAAGCTCTGGGTGGATTGCTGGGCTAATGTCAGCTGTCTCTCTCGCTCTCACCAGTGTTCAGAGTCATTCATTACTGAGAGAGCCTCTGCCACTAATGTGTGTGATAGATCCCACTGAGAGCCCAGCTCCCAGGAGCCCTTCTCGGGGAGCAAATGTAACTGGAAGCCAATCATCACTTACTCCTTTCTGCTTTTCTCCTCTTTCTTTTTGTGTTCTCTGTTATCCGAGGCATTAGTGCAGGACTGTATTATTATGATTCAGTGATTTGACCATGTGTTTGTGGCTTATGGTAATCATCTGGTAACGAAGAGCGTCCAAGATAAAAGAAAGGAAAAATCTTTTCAAATCTAGTTTAAATGTTCTTAGAAATGTACTCTTTGTATTCATGTTGGCAAGACATTAGAGGCAAAACCTTTTTTAAGGTCAGTTTTAAGATTTTGAGCTAATTGGCTGTTGTTTCAGACTAGTGGAAAGAAAACGTCCAGAATGCACCTTTAAGTGTTTATTTTATTGCACTTTATTTGCATCAGTAGATTTTAAATCCATGCATATCTTAAAAGGCTGGTTTCTCAAAATTAGTTTATTCTCATGCACTGCTCCAGAAATCGCCACTTCAGCGGCACTTAAATGCACGAGACTTTACCCATTTATTCTTGTCTATATTCTGAAGGTTTTTACAGAGGGGTTTGTTCATATGTCATTTCTGGCTGTTGATAGTATTTTCTGATTTATGGAGTGATAAAACAAGATATAAAAATCTCCAATGTAAAAACCTTTAACTCTTATATGTCAACAAAATGAAATAAGAATTGTACGCCTGGCTTTATCTAGTGTTCAGATTTCTGTTCTGGAAATGTATGCAAATCAGTGCATATTTACTTAGGTAATGCCTCATTTGCATATTTAAACATAGCATTTCAGTAGGCTTGTAATACAAAAAAAATGTTTGCAGTTCCTAATGTAATCAATCAACTGGGCAGATTTGGTGCTATATATTAGTTCAGTGTTTTACCATTTATCATTTTCAAGAAAAGAAGTTAGTCTAAAACTGTCATGTGGTGTAACCATCAAGAAAAAAATAAAATATTTTCCTTGCACCTTAAATGCACTGTAATTGTTTATATATACATAGTTTTTCCTCCATATATTTGAGCTACACCACATGACATTTTACAACCTAAGCCAGCGTTTCCCAATCCCAGTCCTCGCGCCCCCCCGCTCTGCATACTTCGTATGTATCTCTTATCACGTACGACGTTTGTTCTATTCAAACGCAAGTGCCCTGCGAAGTGGACATCAACGGATATTCCACCATGATTCCAGTTCGAAACGAGTGTATATGTTCCATTCAAAGGGCATTAAAGTGTGCGAGACGTGAATTTAAATTGTATTTATTTACAGACGTATATGATGTCCACTCGTCTGTGTGAAGACGCTGCAGGCAGCGGCGCAGCGCAAATCCATGAATTAATGTTCTGAAGTGAAGTAAACTTCAATGGATTACCGCTGCTCAGGGAGGAAAGAGCAATGAACACTGTGTAGGGATCATATCAATCGGAACACGGTTCATTCACGTAGCTCTCTTCTAACGAGCTGGTTATCTGAATCAGGTGTGTTAACTAAGAGAGACATGCAAAATATGCAGAGCAGGGGGGCGCGAGGACTGGGATTGGGAAACGCTGACCTAAGCTAACCATGCCATGTCATAACAAATGTCAAATTGTTCAGTATTTTAAGAGACTGATTGACCTTGACACACTGTCATAAGTAGTGATTCACAAATATATAAATAAATATATATATATCTTCAGAATTGTCTGGTTTTTTTTCTCTTTTATTCTGACAGTGCTGAGAACAGTTCTTCGTAATAATTGAAAGGCAAATACTATAATACTTTTCATATACTGTCAACATTCAGAAAATATCTTTCAATATCTTATCTTTGTGTATTTAATAATCATTTAATGCCACAAACGTCGCAATATAAGAATCTTATTTTATGTTCCGGAAATACAAAGTCATACAGGTTTGAAATGGAATTTTCTTTTCAAGAATTTAATCCTTTTAATGAGACATTTTTCTTATGACATCAAGAATTTTGATTCTCATTTTAGTGGATCTCACTGACAGGGGACAGGTACACTGAAAAAAAATGGCTTTGAAACAATTTCCACACAGAAACTGCTAGTACATTTCACAACTAATTAAAAGAAACATTGAATTACACATGATATTTTGAAGTAAACTGAGTGAAAAGGTATTTTCTTGTAAAACAGTAATCATTTTTTACAGTGTAGGGTTAACAGAGGCTAATGGAATTGGAAGTTAACAGCAGGCGGATCTGTCACCGAGTGCCGTCCATTGGCAGCCATTAAGCGATGCATCATGTCAGGGGTGATGACGCGCCAGTGTGTTTGATGAAAAACCGAGCTGCTTCTCAAAGTGAGCCATCAGCAGGAGAAATCCTCCACCTCGTGCACTTCACAAAGTCTGAGATCTCTCAAACCCCCCAGATGCAACAAATGAAAACAGTCACGCTTTCTCCGCTACACCCTGCGACGACAATTAATTACAGCGCTCGCAGTAAAGACTAGCCCACTCGCTGCGACAGTCACCCGGCATCTGATTTAGCTTGCAGACCTATAGAGGCGCTTGTACACAGTGTCATTAAAATATTTATAGTTCATGAAAAGTTAATGAAATGTGTTGCAATGGAAAATCTGAATATTTGTATATAGATTAAAAGTTTGTTTTCTAGTGATTCGCATCAAAATGTTGATGTGATTAATGGAAGTGCATTTATTTATTTTTATATATCGTTCAGTGTTCATTTAAGGCTTGATTTTGGTGGTGCTATTTTTTCCATTTTGATTGATGGATCTAATTATTATGATGTTTAGACAATTAATTATGCATCTATTGAAAATCACAGGCTTTCATACTGTACTACAGAACTATCTCTGTGATTTATGGGTAGCACTGCATAATGGGAAGAAAGCTCACAGCAGAAACATAATATATGACGAAGGAACAAAGGTACCACCGTATGTAGTGAGTTTCCATGACTCTGTGTGTGTGTGTGTGTGTGTGTGTGTGTGTGTGTGTGTGTGTGTGTGTGTGTGTGTGTGTGTGTGTGTTTCCATTAGCACTGCCACAGGCTGTGGTGCAGTAATGAGGAGGCAGTGCATGGAGAGTGTTCGCTGGATTAAAGGCAAGCGGACGGTGGTGACCCCGCTCGCGTCTGCTGCCATTCAGTAATGCGTTTCAGTCAGTGACTGAGGGAATTCAATCAGATCCAGCTGAAAGCATAAAGACTCCGCTGCCCTTCCTGACCCGCGCACACACCCTTGTGCTGTTGCATATTCACTGAAGCCCATGGGATATTCCCTCCCGCTACTGGAGCTGTTCACATGAGTCTGAATAGTAGGTGAAACAGTAGATGACTGCGGCATAAAGTGCTAGACATTAAAGGCGGGGCCGGGGTGATTTTTAGTTTGAATGCAATGTTTTGCCACAGTTTTATTTTTTAAAATCGAGGAATTGTAGTTATTAGCAAATGTTATAGTTAGGGCTGTCACTAACGATTATTTTAGTAATCGAGTAATCGGTAGATTATTCTGACAATTAATTGAATAATCGGATAATTGTTTTTACACTTAACTGCGTGATCTAATCCTTGTTTAATACTGAACGAACATCATTTAATTTGAATGTCCACTTAATCTAATATTTGCCCATTTCTTTATGACAGAAAAGCTACAGCCTCTGTAACTTCTTGATTTTGTGTGGACATCAAAACATGTAAACTCAGAGTGAGGGGTTTAAACTTTTATTTTGAAATTGCAATGAACAGTTAGCATATTGAGAAAGATATCTTGTTTGCGTATAGGTTTATAAATGATTTACCTTACAATTTTGATGAAATGGTGCACGTTGCGTTCCCAGAAGATCGTTATAATAAACTCAAACTCACAACAATATGCAGAGATGGAGTTTGAGACGCTCTACACATGTAAATGATAACAATTTGTGTGGAGCAGCATTTACTGTGAATGGAGCCGCTCTGACACGCATGTAAATAATTAAAGTGCAAATATTAAACCTGCAACGCATAATTTATTTAATTGAATCATAGTGTTTGTGAGTTCACAATAGCATTATGCTTTGTTATGCTTTTTAATTGGGTTTAATATATTATGCAGCCTTGGAAAACGGTTTTATAATGCGTTTCATGGATTCTCATCCGTGGAATGTGCCACTTCCAGTATTTTGCCGGTTACTTGACATGCAAAATGAAATCAAGGATTTTTTTTTTAAATTGAATACTCGAATAGAATCAAAGAATCGTTGCAGCCCTAGTTACAGTTAGATGCTTTGACAATACACCAATAGCTGTGTCCCAATTTAGAGGCTGCATCCTTTGAAGACCGAATGCGTCACAGCAGTGCGACAAAGGCTGACCCAATTCGAAGGCTCCTTCAAATGCAAGTTGAACTTCTTTTTTTAACTTTAGCAACTTGAGTGATGGTTCACATTAGGGGTGGGGGAAAAAATCGATACAGCATAGTATCGCGATATTTTCCGTGGCAGTACTGTATCATACATGGACGCCAAGTATCGATCTTTTATTATACTATTTGGTAGAATAATAAAATCAATTTCTTTAGATGTCCACTAGATTGTGGTGGTGGGTTTTTTTTTTTCTTTTTTTCTTTTTTTCTGGTGAGGTCAGAAAAAAACCCTAACCCTGCTTTATAGCTGAATCAGATTTGTTTCATAATTGATTAATTTTGTAACATCAACACTACTATTGAACTGAAATGAATCAACAATGAACTGATCTGAGCTGAATATCTACGCCATAGTCTCATATTTGAAAAAGGTTGATTGTTCATTGTTCTTTTACTGTTTATTATCGTGAAGCTGCTTTGAAACAATATGTATTGTAGAAAGCGCTATATAAATAAAGGTGACTATTTTGTTTGCTGACAGTAGAAATAACACTCTTCACTTTTAAGGTCATAAACACCTTTAGGTTTCCAATTCAAACCAGATTGACCCAAACAAGTTGGAAATTGGTATATGCTGTAGTAATATGTCCTCATGAAAATTTAAAATCTATATCAAGGCTTTCGATCCAGATTCTAGCAAGGAGACCCTGGAGATTTGCCCTTTAAAGACTGTATTTCAGCTGCAGTTTTTATATATTATACTTTAATATTTGAAAAAAAAAAACTATTACATTCAGATGTAATAAATAGATTTGTATATGCTGTTTATGCTTAGCAGCTACACTAACATAAAATCCCATGGAATTATCATGTTTTTACAGGATAATATTTGTATTTGTATTTAGCTACAATTCTCTATAGATCCCACCTTCTCGCATGCTACGATTGGTCGATTATGTATAATGCCTGCATGCTATTGGTCAATTTTACTTATTACCTTCAGAAAGTATGAAAACAATAAGAAAACAAACCCAAAACCTCAACATTTTAGGCAATTTAGAAATCCCAGCCAGGTCATGTCCAGGAAAAACAGGACATATGGTCACCAAGTGCTGTTACCATCACTGAATGAAACCAATACTTTCATTTATTGTTTCTTAAAATAGCCTCAGCCTGAAATATGCCATCAAATCCCAAGATCCTCACATTATCAATATCTGTTTGGTCTGGAGCTACAGATATCCCTTTAACTCTGAAAGGAGGAGCAGATTACATAGCTCATATATTTTATGTCTTTGGTTCTTTGGGCCCTGCTGGAGAATTGGTCCATAAAGGTAAATCCATGAAAATCCGGCCTCCCCGAGCGCAGCTTCACGGTAACTTATTCATTACACTGTTACATGAACTGGATCGATACAGGAAGCCAAGCAGCAATTTAGCCCCCTGCACAGCAAACAAGTCCACAGACAAATGTTTCATGGCCCCTATATCTTACACTTATTATATTAGATGCGCATGTAGCTCTTCTTGAAGAAGGAGGGTGTTGTGCTATGGCCATTGGTTATGACATTAAAACCCTGTTCACACTGACACTGATGAAATTTGTGGAGGTCCTTGAATTCTTAGTTGTAGCTAGATGCTTGTCTGCAGTATCCAACTGTATCAGGCAGTGCATCACATTGGTGGACATTTGCATAAAGATAAAAGTTGTATTGACAACAGCAGCTGTTGCTCCTGACATTAGAATTTGCCAACTTTTCTGGAAATTTATTGACATCCAGTTGCTTTTATGTTGCAAATGGCTGTCACTATAAATCTGTTTTGGTGGATTAAAAAAGCACAATATTTCAAATATATCAAAGTTCCTTTCAGTTCAGTTCAGCCAGTTTACTCGGTCATGCAAGACCACGTCCTATTTACTTAAAGGGGTCATATAATGCCATTTTTGTACAAGTTAATATGATTCTTTAGGGTCTAAATGAAAAGTTTGTAATATACTTTAATTAAAAATTCTCGTTAGTATTGTAAGAAAACACTCATTTTACCTGGTCAAAAACAGCTCTCTGTTCAGCACAGCATTTCAGTGCATGTGCCTTTAAATGATCGTGAGCTCTGCTCACCCCGCCCCTCTGCTCTGTGCTCGTTTTTTTATTACTTATTAATCAGTAACAGACACCGTTATAAACCATCTACAAAAGTAAGCTTAATGTACTGTTACCACGTTAACTTTACCACAGCGTACACAGTTTATAATAACACAATAACCATAACGCGTTGTTCATTACAAACGTGGGATTATGAATTATATTGAGCATTCATTGCATGCCGTAATGTACACTTGATTTCACGTAATGAACACTTGATTTCACGTAATGAAAGTTAGTGTAAACTTTAACCACATTCATGGTGAAACATGCAAGCGATTAGCAAAGATTAATATAAAAGTTAATAAAACGTTACACTCACTTCTACTGGAGGTGCAGCAGGAACACGAATAGTTGGTACCGATCCTTTTTTCAGGAGCAGCTTCTTGGAAAAACTAGCTTTAAACTGACCCTCGTTTATAAAGCAGTCTGGTGAGAAATGATTTGCACAAACATGAAAGAATTGAGGTTGATCTGGGGGACTAAGTTATTCCTTTCGAAAACAAAACTCAGCCACTGCGCCTTCAGCGGTTCTGATTTAGGAACATCAAAAGGACTGCTGTGTTCGTTATTACACCCAAGAACAGAACACCATTCTGCTCCAGCGTATCAACAATGGCGGACTATGATGACAGCTCGCTCAGGGCGGGTCTGTGTTGAAACGCTCCTGTCAATCAACAATCGTGGGAGGGGCCGCCGATCTTGTGACGTCACAAGACGAACAGCTCGATTTGAGATGGGGAAAACGTATTAGGAGATTAAAAAATAAACACTGGATGGATTTTTATCATTATAGGATGGTTTTGTACAGGCACTGCCAACACACATTTCAGTACAATCAACTTGTAAAAGTGGATATAGCATTATATGACCCCTTTAAAGAGGAAATACAGAAATTTCAAGAAGTAGGCCTACTTGACAAACTCACATTTTAATAACAAATTTCAAATCAACAACAAAAACTGACTCAAAATGTCCCATAAATGGTGTTTCTTATGCTCACATAGCATACATTTCAGGATAGTCCAATCAAAGCACATGTGCTTCAGTGACGTGATGACAGAATCCGCCATTTTGTCTGACAAACAAATCAGAAGAGTAGATTAACTTCGGTGGACTTAAACTTGAAAAAGTTTGTGTAATGACGTCTTTCCACGGTTGAAATAAAATACATTCTGATGTTCATTCATGTTAATTTTGTGCTTTATGTAAATATGACAAGACAATCAGTTCATGTGCCGCTTGAACTGAGGCAATACAGCGATTTGTCACGACACATTAAAGAGCCACAAAATGGTGTTTATTATTTTAATTTCTTTAAAAATTGACAAAATTTGAAAGCTGAGACCATGTTTCATACCAGAGGTAGCCTGCTCTGTCTTGTCTGTCGGCATTTTGTCAATTTCCTCTTTGCTCTGTGTGAGAATATATTTCTATATTTAATATATTTTTTACTATGTGAGAACATGGTGTGTAGTGGGAGAGCGGAATGTCTTGTTGGACATAGCAACAGTAACTAAGGGTCAGTTGGTGACTGGCTGTTTATATGCAAAAGGCGAGACTTATTCCGCAATATTGCGTGTCGAACTTTCTCCTATTCATATGAATTAGCCATTCTGGTATACAGTACATAGTGTTTGGTGATATTCACACTCCAGGCCAGTAGGTGGCATTTGTTCTTATGTTTCTTAAATAGCCGTTTTCAAACTAATGTGAAAGTTATATTTCCGCCACCTACTGGACTGGAGTGTAAAGCGCTAGAATGTACACACAATTTTACTATAATTTGGGTTTGAAGCATCACAAGAGTAAGTCAATAATAACAGAATTTTCGTTTTGGTGAATTATTCTTTAACTCTTTCCCCTTTTCCCGATTTTTGATCTTTTTCACAAAATATTTCTGGATCGGATTCAGATCGATGATCAAACATTTTTAGATTGCTTCCATGAACAGCTTGCACAGTCCTTTACCAATTCCTGAGTTGATATTTCATCCAATAACGTTAGGCAGTTTTTATTTCTATGCTGTTTAATGTTTGATGAACACATTATTTTACATATGCATCTGCTTACATACGCAATTGCTTGTTTCTGCTTCTTCTTCGCCATGTTTTGATCCGGACGTTCAGTACTCTTTTAGAATATGTGTAATAGCACACTCTGCCGTATAACAGTACAAACACAAAAAGCTGGAAAATTCTGTCAATGGCAGGGAAACGCTGTCTCATACATGATGGAAAAATCTATCAATTGTGAGAAAAGAGCTAAACCCTTCTGGTTAGTTCTGACTCAAGAAGGTTGCATTCAACTTAGGTTTCATTTGGGATACAAAAGAAGATCAGTTTTATTTCCCGAGAATGTGAACTAATGCTAAAGTCTTTGTGACCATGTCTAAGTGAAGCTCTAAAGGCATGATCATATGACTAGGCCATGACATGACGCTATTTCATGATGGACATGGATCCATATGTTCACATGATTCACCAACTTATTAGCCACTCGCTGGCTAAGCAGATGGTGAGTAGGCTGTCATACACTCAATGGATCTGCTTCATGTCTATGAAGAATTGATAGTCTTTCTGTGTGT
Source organism: Tor tambroides (assembly GCA_021397915.2). Classification (NCBI taxonomy): domain Eukaryota; kingdom Metazoa; phylum Chordata; class Actinopteri; order Cypriniformes; family Cyprinidae; genus Tor; species Tor tambroides. Next base: position 64,535 of record JAFVLL020015547.1, read on the forward strand.
AGCCGCGTGGAACGCTGTCACGCCACTGTGGGCATGATCAGAGCAAATACTGCTGGCTCTCCACTCGTACTCCTATGAGAACGAATGAGCTTATGTTTACATGACCAACTTTCCATGTTTCCCGTTGGTCCCATACAACTGTGTGCATATATCCATGTTAATGTTTCCCTCAGGCCTGCAGTGCAGTCCATTCCGTCCTTGCATTTCCTTCATGGTAAATAAATCCTTTGTTCTTCCATTGCTTTGTTCTTCTTGTCATAATTATTTATGATACAGCACTGTTTTTACCTGTAAGTCTGTCATACGGATTACTACCTGGACCTGGAGAAACTGCTGCACAGCGACAAATCACTCGAGCATCTACTTGGCAAAAAGAAATTGTAGATGCTAAAACATATATTTAAAATAGTACTCTGGGTTTCTTCAGTTTATGTTTCTTTTTTGTTTTGCTTATACATTTGACTGCTGGCATGATGTTTGGTCCACTTTGCAGATTACTTTAGCTATGAATTGCCCACTTAAAAGCCTTTCTGACCACACACCTTTTCGTTCTCATCAAGGTCTGAATTTATGGCCATCCAAAATACTGTAACTTGAAATTAAACACTTCTGTTTCTTAAAAGTCGAAAGTCCATTGGCTGCTCTCATAAACTAGCCATTGGCGTTTTTAAACTTCATCTGCAAATGGATTAAGAAAAATATTTTGAAAATACGTTACAAAATGCAATTTAAATGATGTATTTAAAAAAAGATTTATTAATTTATTGTTGTATGTGTACAAATGTATTGTTACATTTGTATAACATTTTAAACCTGAATTAAAGAAATAGTGCAACCCAAAAATGAAAATTTGCATAAAAATTACTCGCCTTTAGTTTGTTTGTTCATCTGAACAGATTTGGAGTAATTAAGCATTACATCTTTGCTCACCAATGGATCCTCTGCAGTGAATGGGTTCCGTCAGAATGAGAATCCAAACAGCTGATAAACACATCACAATAATCCACACCACTCCAGTCCATCGATTAACATCTTGAGAAGCCAAAAGCTGAGTGTTCTTAATAAATCCATTATTAAAGGGTTAGTTCACCCCAAAATGAAAATTCTGTCATTAATTACTCACCCTCATGTCGTTCCAAACCCATAAGACCTTCGTTCATCTTCGGAACACAGATTAAGTTGTTTTTGATGAAATCGGAGAGCTATCTGACCCTCCATAGACAGCAACACAACTGAAATGTTCCCAGGTCCAGAAACATAGTAAATACATCGGTAAAACAGTCCATGTGACATCAGTGGCTCAACTTCAGTTTTGCGACGCTACGAGAATACTTTTTTTTTTTGCGCAAAGAAAACAAAAATAACAATTTACTCAACCATTCTTCTCCCCCGAGTTACGTCTTACGCCATTTTGGAGAGTACCTCAGAACGTATTTGACGTAATCAGCGTTGTTTACGTTCCAGGGGAAAGGGCGCGCATGAACGTAATCTGCGTATTAAGCGTTGTTTACACTTAGGCAAAAGCATGCGTATGCGTTGTGATACTCTCTAAAATGGCAGACGACGTAACTCGGGGGGGAAAAGAATGGTTGAGTAAATTATTTTATTTTTGTTTTCTTTGTGCAAAAAAAAGTATTTTCGTTGCATCGCAAAACTGAAGTTGAGCCTGAAGTTTCTGGACATGGGAACATTTCACTTGTGTTGCTGTCTATGGAGGGTCAGACAGCTCTCTGATTTCTGCAAAAATATCTTAATTTGTGTTCCGAAGGTGAACGAAGGTCTTACGGGTTTGGAACGACATGAGGGTGAGTAATTAATGACAGAATTTTCATTTTGGGGTGAACTAACTCTTTAAGATGTTTTTCACTTTAAACTGTTGTTTCCAACTAAAATATGCTGTTTGTACTCTCATTCTGACGGCACCCATTCACTGCAGTGGATCCATTGGTGAGCATGTGCTGGAATGACACATTTCTCCAAATCTGCTCCGATTTTTGACTGAACTATTTCTTTAAATAATCAGTTTATCATGATTTACCAATTTATGTAACTCTTTTGAATGTTTTTAAACATGGATTAAATAACCTGTTTTAGATGTCTATAAATCTATAGAGATTTATTCACTTATAGGTGCTCATTGTAACAATGTATTACCACTTGAATATGACTTTTCCCTGTAAAGCCAGCCAATCAGATCTTGCAGTATGCATCATATGGTGAGTGGATAGGATATGGGTGGTCAATCTGAGGTTTACGCCACTTCTTCACTTTATACTGTATGTTAGTTTGTTTCTTCTTTTTTTGTGTTCTATAAATATCACGTGACTGATTGACTGATTTGTTTCTCATTTTTGTGTTGTCTTTTAAAAGCTCTTTAGTCATAATGCACACACAAACTTGATTTTGGGTCTATATTAAAAGAGAGTACCTGATATGATAGTGTCAGAAGAGCGGGGGCCGTAAATATGGAGAATTACACTACCTTTATAATTCATTTGTTCCACAGCCTTTACTCTATTAAAGATTGAAAAGGATCCTCTTGATTAAAACTTTATCCGCCATAATCAGTCTTTGTTGTCTTACTCATACTATCCATGAAATATGAAACACAAAATATCCACTGAGGATTTGTTTTTTTTTTATTATTGTCTGAAGTGCATTGTTGCCCTTTTTCTAATCAATCATTAATTCAGCTTCAGTGATATGAAAGACTTCACATGCAGTTGGTGTTCATACAAAGATATAAATAATTGCAAAGGGTAACTTCTACTTAATTAGTGTTATGACTCAAACATTCAGGTTCAGAAATGAAGTGCATGTAAACAGCCAAACAAATCAGCATGCATCAGCATTTAGATCCTAATGCTTTGTGTACAGAGTCTCAGATGTGCTTGAATATGAAGCGTTTGTGATGTTTCCTCACCTACATTAACATTGTTTTCTATTGCAATCAGCCTGTGACAATACTGAACATCACAGAGCTGCATTTTGTGGCTCAGATTCACTCCTTTTCAACAGCAGCACACTTTTTATTCTTATTTTAGACCAGCCGGCAGGTGCATTGAAGAAGCCGTGCCGTCACCCTTCCCGAGCTCCTCTATTGAAGAGGTGCTTCCCCGCTTTTATGACAGAGATCTTAATAATTCAGTGACTCCTTCTCTGCCTGTAGACTTCCCTCTGAGCTGGAATTTTAATTTGATCTCCCCAAAGTTTTTTCTTCCCATCATCCGAGGCACTTTCCTTTTAATTAGGTTCATTATTTTCTCATGAACGTTGTCTCTTTTTTATTTGTCCCACCTGATGTGGATGGGAGCACTATTAGAGCGGAGTGCAGAACTGGAGCAGAGCATCAGGTTTGTGTGCTAAACTGACTGGGCTAAAACCCTGCAATTATTAGTAAATTGTAAGTAGGTGAGGGTGGGTGGGGTAAGATGTGCCACTCCATTAATCTAGTAAACTGGGTGGTTTTTATCATGATGCCATACAGGGCCCAAGGGGTTATTATAGTTAACTAAACCATTAAAAATAAATAAATAAAAATACATTGAAGTAAATAAATTTTACTTGAAATAAAATAAATGTTAAATGAAATTTAGAAATAAATAAATAATTTCATCTAGTTTCCAATTCAACATTTCTCATTTTCATTTAGTTTAACTTGATGTACCAACACAAACACTGAAATAAAAATGAATAAAAACTATAGACAAATATATTTTTTTAATTTAGTGATTTTTTTTTTTTTTTTTTTTTTTTTTTTTATAAAAACAACAAAATTACTAAAACTTTTAACTAAAACTAAAATGAAAACTGCCAATGTATAAAACCATGAAAAAGATTTGGCTACAGATTAGCTGTGAATTATCTTGAAGATTTTTTTTTTTTTCGACAAGGTAGCAGTGTGGTAAAATATGTCAGATAATTTGGGGTAAGATGTGTCAGTGGCAGATATATGAAAAACTATTACAAATACTATTAAAAATTCAAAGTACTATTTCAAATTGCTAATAGAAAATCAATGACAAATTATTAAAATATTCTTACTATAAACCTTTTTTTTCATGGTGGTTTATGAAAATGTGAATAATAATAAGAGTGTGAAAAAAAAAAAAAAAGGAAAATTTGCTTTAAATTTACGCATCCTCAGCCATCCAAAATGTAGATGAGTATACTTTATGAAACCAGATTTAAAAAGTTTAGGATTATATCACTTGCTCTCTGATGGATCCTCTACAGTGAATGGGTGCCGTCAGAATGAGAGTCCAACCAGCTGATAAAAACATCACAATAATCCACAAGTACTCAACAACTTGTAAAGTGAAAAATCTGTGTGTAAAATAGCTGTGGCTAAAATATGAGTCCACAATTTATAATAACGCTTCCTCCAGTAATTCTCTTCTGATTCAGACCAGACCACTATTTCAGGAAGTGGTATTATGATCGTGGAGTTGTAGTTTAGCTGTAAGCAACAGTTTGAAGTTAAAAACATCTTAATGATGGATTTGTTTCTTACGAACATGCAGCATTTCACTTCACAAGACATTAAGTGATGGACTGACGGCACCCATTCACTGGAGAGGATCCATTGGTGAGCAAGTGATGGAATGCTACGTTCCTCCAAATCTGTTCCAATGAACAAAGAAACTCATCTACATCTTTTCATTACATTTTCATTTTTGGGTGAACTATTCCTTTAATAATAGTTTAATAGTTCTCCCTTTAGTTGTTTTTTAAAATCAGCTTATATAACAGGGATGGGCCGGTTCAAGACTGGATAAGGAGTATTGTTCTCCTCTGAGAAGTGAAGTGCTGCCCTATTTGTGTTTATGTAACATCCAACTAAACATGACCTCACAAGTATCCTTGAAATAGCCCTTATCCGTCCGCACGTCCGGTTTCTCGACGCGTAGAACAAGAGGTGCTCTCCGTAACCCTCGCCTTTGTCAGGTATGATTAGAAAATAAATTAGTTGTTGGATTAATACAGACAAGAGGCTCGTCTGCTGCGGGCCTGGATGCTGAAGTCTGGAACTCTTAATGGAATGCAAATTGATTTCTTCAGTTCTTCCATCCTTCTGTGCTGCTGGAGAGAAATGCCGCCATGCCTTTGATGGAAAGAATGTCGTCTTGTTTCTTTCATGGCATGGCTTTTCATCAGAGGCCATGAAAGTCGAAGCTAAATCCTCTTAGCGGCCAATCCTAGTTATGGCAGTGCGTTTATTGAGGTGTTACTGAAGGCGGGATGTCAGTAGTGACGTGTATCCACTGTGAATAAATCTTTTCTCAAACTGTTAAATTTAGTATTTTGCTTTCGGCTGCTATTTCACTAGATCTTTTTAAGTCATCAATATCTAAAGCTTGTTAGGTAACTTTATGTATTTTACAGAGATCAACTGGTAATAGGTAGAAATTTATTTAAACTTTTAAACATATTTTTCATAAAAGTGTGTTATAATTATTAAATAATACAAAATTTAAAAATAATAATAATAATAATGGTTATTAATATTAAATTAATATCAGTGATTGCATATAATTGCTTTGAGACTACCAGGAGTACCATAAAAAAATATCATACCACATGACCATTTAAAATGAAAGGTAAATTCATTCAAAAAGTTTGTTATGTAACGTTCTTACATATTTTACAAAGATACAATTTTAATGGTAGTAAATATAAAATACTTCTAAAAAATGAATGTGTTGTGTTGTCACGCTATATACCAAATAATAATTTATTTTAAAATTTATTAAAATGAATGAATAAAAAGTCATCATTTAATAATTTCAATTATAATTATTAAATAAATTAGTTGTTAATATTAAATTATTAATAATTAATACAGATTATTTTATTGAAATATTTATTTATTTTTAATTACTTTTTATAACTGAATTTATTAAACTATATACAATCATTAATATTAAAAATAATTATGTATGCAGTTTTCATGGCTAATATTGCAACATGGAATACGTATATGATAAATGTCATACTATATGACAATTGAAAATGAATTACATGGCAAACAGTGAATGAACTGTATTTATTATTGTAATGTTTTTCTCATCACTGAGCTCAACAAAGTGCAGTGCATTCTGTAAATCTCACTGTTTCCCCACTGTTTTGCTTTTTTCTTCTTGTATTTCAGTTTGAGTTTTTGTGTTGTGTGGAGAATGGTAATGGAGAAAACTTGCACATTTGCTAAAACATGATCTTTTTTTTTCCATGAGAAGTCACTTTGCTTGAGTGCTGGCACTGTTAGAATGTTCACAGCACTCCCTGGTTAAAATCATTAGCAGCCCATTGACTGGATTTTCTGTCTGCTCCTCTCCTCTCTTCTGAGAGCTGTAACCAGGAGGGAGTGTCATGTTTCAGAATCCCAGCCTTTCTGAAAATCAACTGATTATCATGGAATAGACGTGCTTCGAGAAATGGCTTCTGTGAAGGAAACTCTTCTCAAGTGTGTAGATGCCCGTTACTTGAGATGAAATTGCTTCCACTTGACATGCAGCAAGTATTTGTATCTATGGATTTGATGAAGCAAACACACAGTCAAAAAAACATTTCTGATCATTATCAATGTTGGAAAGAGTTGCTCTACTTAATTTGTGGATTTTTTTTTTTTTTTTTTTTTTTTTTTACCCCCCAGGATTCTTTGATGAATTAAAAGTTTGGAAGAACAACATTTATTTGAGAGATATATATATATATATGTGTGTGTGTGTGTGTGTGTGTGTGTGTGTGTGTGTCTGTGTGTGTGTGTATATATATATATATATATATATATATATATATATATATATATCTCAAATCAAATGACAAGATTATTTATAACAAATGATTTTTAAGTCATGCATCAGTGCAAAAACAGCTGCTTCAACATAAAATGCTTCAGTTAAATTCATCATAATACCTAGCCCTGCTCTTTATTAATATTAGACAGCATGTTTGTGATATTTTAGTGACAAAGGCCACAAAAAATGGTTCAGAAAGGACTCTAGATCCGTGTCTGTATATAGGATGTATGCTATGGGACTGAAGGCTCCCCAAGAGACATAGAAAACCACATTCAAGTTATAGACTTTGAAATGACCTAAATCTTCCAGTATATGGTGTTACTAGCATGTTGAGGACTAATAAATCAGGGTTTGAAGCTTTAGTTCTTATACAAACTGTATTTTCACTGTTCAGGTCCCAATTTACAACTGACTCTTATACTTTAGTTTTAAAAAAATGAAAAGATTTGAACAAAGAGACAATTAAAAACAAATATAAGATGCAAATATATGCAAATGTGGTACTTGGACTGAATCATTATTTTTCAAACGGTTGGTCTGAGACCACCAAGGCCCCTAAACCAAATCCATTAAAATGAATTACCAGCAGATAAAGTTGCATAATACAATAATAAAAAAAAATCAAGGAAAAAGCATACTTTTTACCTCTGTCTTTAGATGGCTAACAAACGCTGCCATGGTTTTTAAGCTTAGAACAGACAGTCATGCTATGTCTATCCTGTGTCTCTTAAATTGCTCCGTGTAGTCAGGCAGTGTCTTGGAATACTGCTCCCAATTACTGGATGGAGAGGCAAAGGCCATGCTGAAGCCTCGGCAAAAATGAGGCCCTGATATTACAGCTCCTCACAGCGACAGAACCTGTGAGCCTAGAAGACGTGGAAAAACACTGCTCACTGTCACCATGGCCTTTAGCTTTCTGCTGGGCTCTGAGGACGTGAAGCGTGCTTTTTCACTTCGGCATATATTTCGATGCGCCTTTGTTTTCACGTCCACTGTCAGCGCAATTGATATTCTGAAAATGCATGACATAACAGCTCTGAAATGTTTTGCTTTACACTTGATCTGCCTTTATCTGTTTTGTAACTGTTGTCATGTCCGCTTGTTGGCTAATAAAAGTTGTGGTGGACAGTCATAATTAAAGAAATGAAAATTTGATGTTAATTTACTCACCCTCAGGCCTTCCAAGATGTACTGTAGGTGACTTTTTTTTCTTCAGCAGAATAGTAATTAAGATTTTTAGTGGTCCTTGGTGATTCATAAAATGCAAGTCAGCAGTTGAGAGTCAAAAACAGCATGTAAGGCAAAACTAAATTAAGGCTCCTGCTGATATACTGAAGTCTTATGAAGCGAAACGATCAATCTGTGCAAGAAACTGAACATAATTTACAACATTATTACCTGTAATCCAGACCCTCAGGCAAACAGGGAAATACGATTCTTTTTTTTTTTTTTTTTTTAGTGAACTGGTTCGCTAGTTTGGTAACGTAATCACGCAATGATGTAAATTATACACAATTATATTATTAAAGCATCCAATAATGATGTGAAATGTGGATGTTTTACATGTCCAAAGCATATAAGCTTTAAGTGAATAAAACTTCTCTTCATCAGCTCACCTTTTTACATAAACAATGAGAAACCATAGAAACTTTCATTCGGCCCCTTCATTCAAGTGCTCGGTTCATCAGCCGCAATTTAGTCTGATTTGGTGAACTGGTTCATCCAGTTCACTAAAAGAACCAGTTCAAAAGAATGGTTCACTCAAAAACCAGTCTGGACCATTTGCCTTAGGCTCTGGATTACAGGCAATAATGCTGTAAATGTTTGGTTTCTTGCACATACCAATTGTTTCACTTCACAATACTTCAATATATCCTCGGGAGCCACAGGTATTCATTTGTCTTGCCTGTATATGCTTTGTTTTACAGTCAAGTGTCGGTACCTACTGACTTGCATTTTATGAATCCTTAAGGACCACGGTTTCAACATCATTTTCAACTATAAACAGAAAACTTTTTATGTAATTTGGCTGTTAATGGCCTGAAAATGCAAACTTTTGAAAGCAGGTTTCAAAGTGCATGTTTTTGAAAACGATACCAGTATCACCCTATGTCAACAAATTTGTGAAAAATTTGTGCCTAACTGAAGGTTGGAAAAAGCAGTCAGCAGTCTTTTTATGTAAAATAGCCATATAAAAAATGATACCGATACTAATAATAAACCAAAAATAGTATCTGAGTAGCTTGGTTCAGTTTAGTAATATCTATTCACCATGGAAAGGAATCTTATTTTTTGGTACCACAAGCTCAAACTCTGGCAAATTAATCAAGAAAACATATTGCACTGCCAGCTTTGACAAAAGAGACTAGATATGAGGGTTCTGTCTTCTCTTGCGTGGAGAAGTTGTTTAGAGTTTGGTTTGATAAAACTAATTCTCAGTCAATGTCAGGTGGAATCGGGTTCCGGCAATTTGATCATAAACAGCTAACAAACGTCTGCTCTCCCGCTATCTGTAAGGTTCAGTTCTTCTTCTGTCACTCAGAATAGATTTCATATCTGTGCTCTGTTGTCATCGTCTTTTTTTTTTTATCTTATGTGCCTCGTTGCAGTTTGTCACACACACCTTTCCGTTCGCGGCAAAGCCTGTATGAATAACTGCACCTGCAGACTCCCACACCAAATTTTGCCAGGCAATAAAACAGAGTCAGCTCCAATAAAATGGAATTGTTGTGTGTTGTTTGGATCACTGTTCGCCTTCTGTGGCCACTGAATTATTGAACACCTGTGTGTTCACTGAAAATGTCAGCTGTTCTTTTTACCTAGGCAGACAGAGCCGAAGAGACAGGGGAAGCTATGCATAAACCATAAACCTCGATGAAAATAACATAATAGCTCCAAACATCATCTTAATTGACTCATTACATACATAGTTTTGAAGTTGAAAATCATAAAAACTGGTTGTGAAATGTTCAACCTGGTTTCCTCTCTTTTGGGTCTTGTTAGCTTTTGCTTGCTACACATTGTCAAGTCCTTCAGTGTAACTAGCTAAAAATAGCAACGCTACTAACTTCAGTTTTCATAATAATGTAGCTCGTCCAGTAACAAGCTACATTTTTCGACAAGTAGCCACGCAGCGTGACACATTCTGTGACATATCGGATTGCATTGCGCCTGCAGCTTTAGCTGAGAGAATATAACGAAATATCTCCTAAAATATCCCCTCTCTCTCGTATAAAACATTGAGACAGATGATTCGTTTTACATAATTGTATCATTCGGATGGTTCATGCAAATGAAATGGTTCAAAAAATGACTCAATTCATTGGAGTCCCCAAGCAGAAGTCCTCACGCTGCAGTTTCATCTTCTTTTGTAGTGATTTTTTGTTTTGTTTTGTTTTCTAGTTGTAGTTGTATTTAGTTTAGTTTTGTTTTGCTTTTGTGACAGATATCTGCTGCTCTGCTCATAAAACATAGACCAGGGCCTAGTTGTCACAAAAGCTGGATCTCAATAACAGTGAGGTGTTAATCAAAGGTTTACAAAATGCTTGTTTTTGTCCTCCAATGCAATCCTTTAAAATAAACAGCTGTTGCGTAAATCAAGTTGGCACTTTGATTTTGCTGGAAATTTCATGAAAGGCTATATATAAGGCAAGTTCCATTCAAATTCTACTCTATAACTATTGAACTATTATATTTTGAAAATAGCATTTAATTTATATTTGTGTGTGTGTGTGTGTGTGTGTGTGTGTGCATTTTTGTGACAAATAAGGACATAAATTTGTATAATGACATGGGTATAACATAGGTATTACAAGGAGAAGGTGACTTATGAGGACATTGCGCCATGTCCCCATTTTTCAAAACGCTTATAAATCATACAGAGTGTGTTTTTTATTAGTATATATATTTTTTATTAATATAAAAGTTTCCTGTAAGGGATAGGTTTAGGTGTAGGGTTGGTGTAGGGTGATAGCACATACAGTTTGTACAGTATAAAAACCATTACACCTATGGGATGTCCCCACAATTCACAGAAACAAACATGTTTGTGTGTGTGTGTGTGTGTGCGTGCGTGTGTGTATACAGTATGTGTATATATATATACATAATGTACACACACACATACAAACATTTATACATACTGTACATGAAAATGTAAAATTAAAAGCTATTTTCAAAACAATTTAAATTATACTAAAAATAAAATTACAAATAAAATTATTATAGAGAGAGAGAGAGAGAGAGAATTTTGTTTTCATTAAAATTTTTAGTCATTTTGTCGTTTTTGTAATTTTTATTGGTTGTTATTATTATTATTATTATTATTATTGTTATTTAATATGTCTGTGTTGTTTTTGTTCATTTTCCTTCAGTTTTAATAATTGTAATACATTTCAGTTTGAGTTATTTTAGTACATCAAGTTAAACTAAATGAAAGTGAGAAATGTTGCTTTGGCAACTAGCCGAAATAAAAAAATTGTTTAATATTTTATTTTATTCCAGTTGACATAGATTAAAAATAGCTTCACAATTTAGCACTGCTTTCATTCTATAATGCTGATGTGAGAGATAAAAAGGGAACGGTTAAAAAAAAGAAAAAGAAACTTCAGTTCTGGAAGAAAATCACTTTATCCAATTATCTGCTTTGGCTGTTTGGGATGCGTGAAAACATACATGTCCCAGTGGCAGCCGGCGATAGCCTAAAATTGTCAGGCTCTGCGTTTGTGCAGCTCTCGCAGTCGATCTCTGGCTGCTAGACGGCGTGTGCGCCAGCCGACCGCTCCACAAGTTCACAGAAACGCTTTCCACAGCATGTGTGGGTAGAAAGCCGTCACGTTTCACAGATTTATTCTTAGCTGTCTTTTTTTTTTTTTTTTTTTTACAGCTGTCTATTTATGTCAGTGTTTTTTCGGTCGGTCTGGGGTTACGTTAATTGCTTTCCCTTTACCTCTGCCTTTGTTCACACTAACTGTGGTTTGATGAATTATCTCTCCTCACACAGCAGCAGGTATGATCATTCCTTACATGTCAATCAGTTATGGATGAGCCTCCCCAGGGATCTCGCTCATCTGCGGGATATTTTTAACTTCTTCACTGTGAGGATGCTGTTTTATTGAGAGAGACCGTATTGATATTGAGATGCGGGATGCACCACAGCATTTACACTTTAACCTTTTACTTTGTTATATAAAGAATAAAAGCTTTTGTTTAAAGCGAAACATACACGTTTATCCCTATAGAAACAGATTATTGCGATGACATGCAGAAGGTGTTTTAGTGGATCTCACATCTCTAAAAAAATCTTTATGATTTTTACATATTTTTTGTACTTTTGGATATTATGTATGTATGTATGTATGTATGTATGCACAGGTTCACAAATGTAAAAGTCATTTAATATTTATTAATACACATCTGTTAAAAATGCTGGGGGGGGGGGGTCAGTAAGTTTTTTTGGGTTTTTTCTTTTTGAAAGAAAATTCTATTTTTATAGCAGCAAGGATACATTAAATCAATCAAATGACAGTAAAGACATTTATACATCGATAATAATCAGAAATGCTTTTTGAGCAGCAAATCAGCATATTAGAATGATTTCTGAAGGATCATGTGACACTGAAGACTGGAGTAATGATGCTGAAAATTCAGCTTTGATCACAGAAATAAATAAAATAAAATAAAATAAAGTTTTTAAAAAATCTAATTAAATAGAAAACATTTTTTAAACATTGTTAATAATATTTTACGTTATTTTGTTTACTGCATTTTTGCATTTTTGATCAAATAAATGCAGCCTAAAAAATCTTACAAACAAGAGTAGTGTATATTTTATGTATATATTTTTGTATGTATATATATATATATGTGTGTGTGTGTGTGTGTGTGTGTGTTATGTATATATTTCTGAATTGCATCCCTACTAAATCTAAACACTTCTCAACAGTATATTAAATATACATGAAGGATCATGTGACCATGTGACTGAAGAGATCATGTAGCACACACAGTTTTACCATTTATTGCACTTTATTCTTCTATAGCAACTTATAAACTGGACATCTCGCACATTCAAAGGAATTTTTTTTGTACGAATAATTACTAATGAGCTCTTGTTTCTGTGTGATTCTAAGTTGTAATGGCAGATCTAGAATAATTACAATGTCAAATGTTCTTTTTTTTAAAGCTGATCTTTTGTTTCATTTCTACCATTCTGTCAATCTCAGATGGTGGGGATTTCAACTGTAGGAAGCATAGGATTGCAAAAAAATAGCAAAAGCTCTAACTTCAGTTCAAAACGCTAAGCATTTTGGAGCTATTTGACTCTTAGGGTGCTTCTCTGATGCATTATTATGTCAGTTTACATCCCAGTGGGCACCGGGCCTGCTGACTGCAAATCCAATATCGGCAAAGTGAATCCGATGTAGCCTCGCAACTCCCCGTCGGTTTGCGCTGGAATCCCAGCAGCTGCTTTACTGCAGTTGCCTGTCAGCCATTTTGTTTCACTTCGTTGCTCAATAAAGAGTCCAAACCCGTGGCTTTTTTCCTTAGTCTTCTGCAGTCTTGCTTACATACAGCATGCACAATAAAGAAGGAATCACGCTTGACTTTGGTCTTGTCCCTGGAGAGCACTGTGTAAGTGAAAACTTTGTAGTTTCTTGTTCTTTGTTAATCCAGCTGCTCCCCTGAGACGAGGCACAGTGCATGTGTGTGAGAGAACGAGAGAGTTTGTTGACTGGCAGCTCCCTGAACGAGTTTGATCTGTGTATTAGCTTGACCTCACATACACTGTTGTATAACTTATTTGTGCAGAAATATCTGCACTGCAACAACTAAACAAATATTACTGGCATAGTTTGGCCAAAAACTTACATTCTGCCATCATTTACTCATTTACTGCCATCAAGTCCTTCCAAACGTGTATGACTGACTTTCTGTAGAATGCAGAAGATGATATTCCGAAGAATCTTCACATAGTACTTTTCCGTCCAAAAATGTTTAAAAAAAACACCATAAAAGTAATCTATGAAACATGTGCACAATATGCAAAGTCTTTTGAAACCATATAAAGCCAAGTTATCAACATAAGTTAATTGGAAAAACATGCCTCCACCAATTTTTATTGCAGTTTCCAGCTGAAGTGAACGCTAGAGCCAGTCTAATAACAAAAACTTTTATTCTTTTTCACAGAAATTATGATTCCGGGTCAAATTATCGATTAATAGACTTATTTGCAGGTGGTTCCTTGCACAGTATGTTATGAACCTCTTAAACTTGTATCATAGTGCATGATTTGTGAACTAATAGATTTTGATGTTTGCATCACTTAACCAGCTCCAAATCGATGGCTTTTCTTATATTGTAAACTTGCTTGGTTGCACACCTGGCAGCGCTCGGGCACAAGTCCTGTGAACCACAATTCACAATAAAAGAGTTCAAAATCTTGTAAAAGCAAGCTAAAATGGCATGCTTGCTTCATCAAATGTGTTTTTTTATCTCATGTTTGCTTTTGTTAACATTATTGGTTAGGTTTCGTGCAGCTGGTGCATTATTGTCAAACGCGATAGAACATTAACCTTTTAGCGCCACTCACCAGACATTTAAAGGAACACGCCACTATTTTTGAAAATAGGCTCATTTTCCAACTCCCCAAGAGTTAAACAGTTGAGTTTTACTGTTTTCGAATCCATTCAGCCGATCTCCAGGTCTGGCGGTAGCACATTTAGCTGCAGCTTAGCATAGATCATTGAATCTGATTAGACCATTCAATGCATAGATTCAATAAGCTGCAGCTAAAAGTGCTACCGCCAGAGCCTATTTTCAAAAATAGTGGCGTGTTCCTTTAATTTCCAAATTGCTGAGCTTACATACAACAACCAATGCGAATGTTGTCCGATTCATGTTCATCTGTTAAAAATATGTAAGTAAAACTGAACGCGCTTTTAGCAACACTAACTGGACATAACAAGTGCCACGAAATTTGCATGAAGCAATGTAAAATAATCTTGCACAAATCTCACCACAGACCTGTTTTTCCAATGAGAATGGGTTGCAACTTACACTGAAAAACGGATTGAAATTTGTTTTTATTATTATTGTTATTATTACTGATAATTTTCCCCTGCTGTGAACAATTTACTCTATAATTGCTGCAAACAGAATAATAAGCCCGTGAGAACCAAATAATTGAAAGCAATTCGAGGTGATTTGAGTCGAATCTTTTCAGTAAATTGGATTATGCAGTTCATAAAACTGATCTGAATGACTGGTTCATGAATCAGACTGATCCGGTCCTCGAGTTCATAACTCACTGACACAAAGATCCAGTTTTAGTGTTGAACAGCAACAACAACTTCAGTGTGTTCATTACACAAAACTGTGAGGTGAGCTATGATTGTATGACTTCAGAGGGCATTGAATATAGGGCTACTTTTAAGGAACTTTTTTGGTGATAAGTTTCATGGTTAATAGGACTGTTGTCAAAAAATCTTTTTCTCTTTTCATACTCTCCTAGGACAAAGAGAGTGAGCCACTGTTACCGCGTGGCGTACCGTCACATGGAGAGGACTCTGACCCAGGACGAAGTGCGTATCATCCACGGAGCCATTGAGCAGGCAGCGGAAAAAGAGCTTGGAGCGCAGGGAAGATACTGAGCTTTCCCAACAATCATCATGACTCTCTTCCACCTTCCGTGATGGGATTCACAGATATAGTCACATCTCTCTGTGGTGGTAAATTAAAATGTGGAAACTCTCAGCAACAACTGCACTTAGTTAGAGACTCCATCTGCAGTTTCTTAAAATAACACTTCACCTAAAAATGAAAATAATGTCACTATTTACTCACCGTCATGTCCCTATAAGAAGAATTTCGAAGAACCTGTATGTAGCTTTTTTCCAAACAAAACATCATGAAAGGGATAGTTCAGCCAAAAATGAAAATTCAGTCATCATTTACTCACATTCATGTCATTCCAAACCTGTGTAGACCTAAATCTGAAGATATTTTTTTTTGAAGAAAGTTGGTAACCAAACAGTTTTGGTGATCATTGATTTCCATCACATTGACAATTGACTTCCACTGTGTTCCATACTGGTTTAAAACGAGGGGAAATGATGACAGAATTTTCTTTTTTTTTGACAAAACATAATTTTTGCACTCTGGATGACTATATTTTTGATGCTTTTACAGAGGTTTTATGATACGTTTTTGGAGCTTGACAGACGTGGTCACTATAAACTGAAACTGCAATAAAACAACACAGGTTTGAAATAAGAGTGGGTGAATAATGACAGAATTACAGTTTAGCAAGATTTGACCTTGAAATAACCTTTGGGTCATAATAACCTCTCTAGGCCTGACTGATTCTTCCAACTTCCCAGGCTGGCACGAACTTCATCATGGTGCAAACAGCCAGATTTAACACAAATATCAAACAGGCATTTATGCACCTGGATCCGTGTCAGCCTGATGATAAGCAGGAAACTAGAGCTCTTATTTCTGCATTTCTGTTTTCTTAAGGAAGATATGAGGTAGCCTGTAATGAGCTGCTGCCCAGAAATTACCAAGATAATGAAACGCTTCCTCAAAGTCACTCCACAGTAAAATGGCAAACGGGAGACTAACAGGTCACCATTTGTGGTAGAAAATAAAAGTGTGTTGAAGTGTAATTGTGTCACTGTGTCTTTTATTTATATATATATATATAAAATACAGACTGGGTAGTTCTCCAATACTTAAAGCCATATTAACGGTGCAGATTTCTGGGAGTAACTGTGTTTGAAAAAGTTGAAAAGTTAGGGTCAGTTAGATTTTTTTTTTTTTTTTTTTTTTTTTTTTGTATTGATCAAAAGTGACAGAAAAGATCTTTATAAACTGTTTCAGATAAATGTCGTCCTTTTGAACATTCTATTCATCAAATAAACCTGAAAAAATATTAAGCAGCATAACAATGATAAAAAAAATTAAATACCACTATTAATAATAGTGATCAGAAATGTTTCTTGAGCAGCAAATCAGCATATTAGAATGATTTCTGAAGGATCATGTGACACTGAAGACTGGAGTAATGATGCTGAAAATTCAGCTTTGATCACAGGAATAAATGATATGTTACAAGATATTCACTCAGAAAACAGTTATTTAAAATTGTAATCATATTTTACCATTTTTACTGTATTTTTGTGAGCATAAGAAGCTTCTGTCAAAAACATTTTAAAAATCTTACTGACCCCAAGCTTTTCTAACCCTAACCCAGCAATTTAGTTTTATACTGAAGAAGTACTTTTTATAAAATAAGCAAAGGTGGAAAAATGAAGCCATCGTTTTCTTTTATTGCCTGTCTGTTCTTTTGTTTGTTAGATGTCATGTTTGTTTTTAGATTGCGACATATTATTCACCTCCAGGTCACTCTTTTGGATCCAGCATTAACAAAACGTCCCCATTATCCCAGCCCTACTTCACATGTATACAGAGACAGATTGGAAAAACTGACCCTAACCAGTGTGGCATTTGTTGGAGCAGACCAGAGACTCCTCTGCATCTTAATGAGCCCTTATGGTGTGATCCATGTGTCACGCTCTTGTTTCTGAGGAGTGGCTAAAGAATACAGGGATCTTCCTTTGGGGAACAAGCTCAATTAGAATCCCAGTAATGAATTTTTGATGTGCTGCAATCAGATACTGAATGAATGGGACACTCTTTGCAGAGCCTGGTCCGGCGGGGCTACTTCTCATGTGTTAATGCATTTCTGCTGATTTATGCAAGATAGGATTTGATCATTCATTTTTAAAGAAGAAAATGTTCATGGTGTTTAAATCCTGTTTGCAAAATAAAACCATTTACTTTGAACAAATACGCCACTGTTCAAATGTTGGGGTTTGGTAATTTTTTTTTTTTTTTTTTATGTTTTTGAAAGTCTCTCCTGCTCACCAAGGCTGCATTTGTAAGATTAAAAATGCAGTAAAATTGTGAAATATTATTACAATTTAAAATAGCTGTGTTCTATGTGAATATCTGTTAAAATGTAATTTATTTCTGTGATCAAACTGAATTTTCAGCATCATTACTCCAGTCTTCAGTGTCACACGATCCTTCAGAAATTATTCTAATATGATGATCTGCTGCTCAAGAAACATTTCTGATTATCATCAATATTGAAACCAGTTGTGCTGGCGAATATTTTTGTGGAAAATGTGATACATTATATTTTTCAGGATTCTTCGATGAATAGAAAGTTCAAAAGAACAGCATTTATATTTATTTGAGATAGAAATTTTTTGTAACTTTATAAATGTCTATTGATTCATTTAATGTATCCTCGATGAATAAAAGTGTTAATTTCTTTCATTAAAAAATAAAAGTAACAAAATAATAAAAACAACTAATAAAACATAACTCTAAGCTTTTGATCAGTAGTATACACTGAAAAATAGATATATTTATAGATGTTTTGATGAAATTTGTACAAATGAAACTGAAAATAGTCGTACTATGTTGTGGTCCTCATAGAAATCCCAGTAGATCTATGAAAACTGTTTATGTTTCATTCCTGCAACATAAAGTAATTCTCCTTCCAGCAATGTGACGTGAAGGTTGAAGTTAATTTGAAACTCGCCTTCTCTTGGACTTTTACCCATTTGGAGAATGTGAAATTGAATCTGATATTCCTGTTTCTCTGAACTAAAAATGAACAACTTGATTTGAGAAATTTCTGATTTTCCAGGATGTTGTAGACAGATCAATACTCTCACCAGAGGATGGCAAACACCAAATGGACTGGATCAATCAAGGGGAATTAGAAGAAGGGAAAAGAAAAAGGCAATTCATCACCCTCTTTGTTAGGAATAAGTATATGCCCAGAGCACCACTTCCATTAAGTTTTTGGAGAGATTTTTTGACATTGTATGTGGAGGAGTATCAGCGCTGCATGGGCTCAACACTTGGATCAGATTCTGCATGAAAGATCAATGCATTTCTAAAAATAGATCAAAATTTGATTTGGCCCTTGACTTGTGCTCAACGCAAGACCTCACTTCTGAGAAACTCTGAGATCCAGAGTTCAAAGTCATCAGCATAACAGTTTTACCATTTGTTTCACCAAAAACTTTCTCCATTTCAAATCAAGTCATTTTTGTTGTCTATGCTCATCTCGTTTGGTTTGTGAGATGCTCATTTTTCACATCTGTCTGTTTCTATTCATCACTGAAGCGTCATGGAATCAAGAGAAAGTGTTGGGCAAAAGTGCAGGTGCTTATTTATTACCATTTATTGAAACTCAAAGACGGGCACAAATACATCAGATCTGATATGATACATTTTAAATCCCTTTTTATTGTTTCCTCTCAGGCAAAGTGCAACAGCTCAGCTGGGAATTCATGTTGGAGGTCTTTACAGCCAATTTTCTTGCAAAGGAAATGCAATTTTCTCTTGCTCAGGATCACACCGTCGTCTTAAGAGTCTCGTCGTAAAAATAATGAAATGAGCTCGGCGCCATTAAGCGGTCAAACAAGAAAAAATACATTTTGGATAGTCAAAGATGTTATGTACTAACTGACGTGATTTGATTCTGGCACTTGCCTTTTGACATCTGTGATTTTATGTTGGTTTACTGATGGTAAAGTCACAGTTTCATTGGTATGGGCAGTAAATGTTTGAAACCAGATGTAGAACTGCATCGTATACCACACAGAAGATTTCATCCCCATAGACTTGCATCTGTCATGACTTTATGAGTGTGACCTATACAAGCAATATACCCACTCCCTATATCTTTTACAAGATCTCTATGGACATATGTTAATATAAAACCTTGCAAGCTTAATATTTATGTGTTTGTCATGTCAGAGGCAGTATAAAGTGTGTAGACGGACCACTCAGTATGGTGGCTGTATGAATTGGGACAAAATTGGGGCACTTTTTACCATCGAGATGACTGGGAAAATGTCACAATTATCCTGAATTCAGCCTTAACCCTCTGGTGATATGTTTGGTCATTTTTGACCAAAAAAAAAAAAAAAAAGACTTTTTTTTCTTTATCGGAATGGTACGAAAAAGTTCTGACACTTGCTATGTGCACAGGAAAAAAAAATCTCGGACATGATATGAAAAGGTTAAATGGTCCTGAAAAAACTTTTGGTACCGCGCCTAAACAAAATCTTACTGAAAGCTACATTTTTGTGATATCAAACTCAAATTTGAAACACTATTTGTTTAGATTTATGGCTTTGCTTTTCTTGCAGTTTTAGAGTAAAACATGTTTTCTAAAATATAGATTTCATGTCAAATTTCAAAATAGTACTTTTGTGCATTTTTCATAATAAAAAAACTGAAACTTCTATAACTTTTTTCTTTCACTTTTTCAAAAAGAGACTAAACGTTAGTCTGTGCTTCAAAGCATTCAGGATTTAAATAGGAATTTTCACTGTCAGGTCTGGGCAAAAAGTGGCTAACAGGTAATAAATGGATCATAACTATTATTAACTATAATTTATTACCATCAAACGCCCTAAAAATTCAAAATATTGCTACGCAGACAGAACCAGAGGGTTAATATTATCCATATATCTTTCACATCAACAAGATCTGATCAAGCTGATTTGCCTATTTATATTGCTTTCCCAACATTGTACAATTTTTTAGTAAGTTGCATTTAGAATTGTTTCTTTTTATCAAGTTTTTCCATTTTCATTTTCTTCATCTCTCCAGCTGAGAGGCATTGCTTTCTCCATGCAATCGTATTGTGACATAAGGGCTTCTATCAGAGCCATATTGTGTCATATATCAAGCTTGTGTCTCCAGGAGTAAGTAAGAATGTCTGGTGCAGGTGGAAAAGGGTTAATAATGGCATTAAAGTACCAGCCGCAGGCGGCGGGGAGGGCGCATTAAGCCGAGAGGTTATTCAGATCGGCTGCGGTTATGAGGCACGATGGAGCTGCTGGGTGACACCCATATTAATCACACCGTGCCGCTGCCGCCCGTCCTGGAAAACTCCCAGGATGCACTCTCACCCTCAATGGCCTGAGGGGAGAAAGAGGAGAGAAATGTGCAGTGTTCACTGGATAGACGGTCAAGCGCTGCCCTGAATTACAAAGATGGAGATTAGCTTTCAAACTTTATTCCAATATTTAATTTAATACACAGAAAAGCAGCTTTCCACAAACCTGTGCCTCTAAAATGGAACGATGTAACTCAACCGTCTAACCTATATATATGCAGACAAAATCAATATGGTTTCTGTGTTGTTCTCCCTACATTCACTGACTCAGACCTCAGCCAACCCAAGGAACTCTAATAAAAAAATAATAATAAAATAAAAAAATTACATTACAGTAGCCTTAACTATAGTGTTGACCATTACAGCCTTTCCTATGGATTCGTTGTCCTGTAGCTTTTGTGAAACAATGAAAGATTTACCTAATTTAATGATGCTTTTATTCTCTATAAAAGGTCGTATAAGAAGTTGTTTGTCAACCATATTTAAGAAGACAATTTGAATGCCAATTTGCAATCCATTATACCTCCATTTCCATAAATGTGACTTATTTCTAGAAGAAGATATTCAATGAGAATATAATGTAGCATGGGGCCTGATTTCATCCATCGTGATTTGATTGAATAATGAAAAATTGCAAAAACTGCAGCTAGATTAAATTGGGGTTTGCTAAAATACAAAAATAGCTGTTGTTTTGGTTATTGTTTAACATTCTGTAATAAAAGCCAAAATCATGCCAGCAGAAGATTTTAGAGGAAACTGCATAGTGGAGGAATTTGTATTGACTCTTTCTGCCAGTTACATGGTTACGCCAGTAGGTGGCGACAAATGACCGTGTTTGTGAGTCGCTGAATCATTAATCAACCGATTCCTTCAGCGACTCTGATTCATTCAGGAACAAAGCTCAACTGTGTTGCACAGATAAGCAGCAAATGGTGGACATTGTGTGGAACTATTTTTGTTGGCCATGCAAAAATACATGAAATAAATGGAAATACTGTGTCTGATATGAACATTTTGTTTTATAAACTGCATTCTAAGAAAAGTCTGTCCGAACAGAGCCAAGTGTACCATGTAAATATCAAGGAGAGGTGCGTTGCCAGTGTTTTGAATTATGCACTGCATTGTGGTTCAGGGTTAAAAGAAATGAGTGTAAACTCCACGGAGGCCTATTTCTGCCATGCAATAAAAAAGAAGGTAATTCTGACTTTTTGCTTCATAATTCTGACTTTTACTTTATTGTGAGATATAAACTCACAACTCTAAGGAAAAAATGTCAATTATGAGATATAAACGAGCAATTCTGAGAAGAAAAGTTGCAATTAGTCTTTTTTTTTATTTTTATTATGTGGCTAAATAAGTTTCAAGAAGAGAGTCATAATTTTGATATATAAATTCAAAACTGTAAGATCTAAATTCAGAATTGGGAGAAAAAAAAATTGAATTCTGAGTTTATTTCTCGCAATTCTGACTTTTTTTCTTAGAATTGTGAGAAACAAAGTCTGAATTGTAAGATAAAAGTCACATTTAATTTTATTCTGTGGCAGAAATAGGCTTCCATTTCATTTATTTGGTGAACTCCATATCACCCCTCGTAATCATGATGTTAGTTGAATATTAGTATAGCACAGTATAGTATAGTATGGTATAGCATAGAACAGTGTTTTTCACCTTAATGAACTCCCATGTCCCAGCTGGAAATGATGTGGACTATAAGCAGGACTAATTTAACATCTAACACAACGACTCACATGAGAATCACACTCTACCTTCAGCTCTTCACTCTTTGTTAGAGCGTTAAACAATGGATGTTTAAGTTGCTCCTCTTGTCTGTGTGTTTGAAGAAGACCTCGCTCTGTCTGCGTTTGACTCCATGAATCTAGACTTAATAGCACTTCAGATGTGTGAGGTGGGCCTTTGTGAATTGTAGCCCCGATCTTCCAAATAGTCAAGGTTTTGGTGCATCATGCTGTGTGTATGTCACAAAGTTATTTCTCACCGCTCTCTGAGTGCTCTCTTGTTATATTTCATTCTTTGTTACTCCTGGGCTATTTGTTTTGTGCTTGTGTCATCTGAAAAACAAGAGCTGAAAAGAGAAATGGAGAGGGGTCCAGAAAATTAAAGTCTCTCTCTGAGACGGAAGATTTATTGAACCGGTCTCTCAGAGACTTGAAAGTCACACACTACAGCAGAAGCGTTTAGCAGTCAGCAGGACTTTGAGGACAGCGTTCCTATTAGTTCTGCAGAAACATCTTACACCTGATATGGCCACTAAAAGGATCCTAAGAGCTCGTCGAAAGGTAAAAGCAGCAAAACGAACCTGTAATAAAATTACCAACAGATCATTTTTCAGACACTTCCCAAAACCTGTTCATAGCAGCAGTCCATAATTTCCAGTATCTAGTGGACCTGAAATGTATTTGAAAACTTCATGCCTAAAAATGAAGGAATGCTTTTGAAAGAAAATATCAAACCAAATATCTGTCGATATCAAATACTTTACTTTTCTGATTCATATTTATCTAACCAGTTGGTCGCAATCATACGTGACCCTGGACCACAAAACCAGTCATAAGTAGCACAGGTATATTTGTAGCAATAGCCAACAATACATTGTATGGGTCAAAATTATCGATTTTTC
>JAFVLL020015549.1:0-13566 GCA_021397915.2 Tor tambroides
AATTAAGATATTTAAGCAACTTTTACAAAAATGCCTTAGAAGAAAACATTAAGGTGTGCATCTTGACACAGAACAATGACACTGACATATTTTAAACTATGTCAGAGCAAGATATTTTCAGTTGAGACAGCTCAGACATGCATTTTAGTCTGGGACTAGCTTAAGCCTTGTCTGTGAAACCAGGGGAAAAAATTTTCTTGTGTTTTTTGACACCAACAGACATTTGCAACTTAGTACACAAATGGCAAAGCAATTGCACTCTATAGTTTTAAAGCACAGATATTTGAGGTATGAGAGGATATGAAGTCAGCAGTTTGTATATAACACTTTCTTCCTAGACAAGTGTGGACAACGGAGAGTCCTATTAACAAACTTTGAAAGAGATTAAAGGAACCAATGCCTGATTCAAATGCTGCTAAAAGCCCAATGAAAGAAAAACCACACCAATAAACGTCGGCACTTTAAGAGCTGCCACAAACAAATGCTCAAGGACAGTGGGGTTGTGTTTACTCTCTGCTTGGCCTGTGTTTTGGTGTGCATGTGTATGCTAGCATTCATTCTTGAAACTTTCAGGGAACATGTCTCTACAGGGTGTGTCATAAGCATGTAATCTTGGGAGAGTGCTCATAAAATGTCCTAAAAGCTTTCTAAGGGTCAGTGTTTGAGTAAGTGCACGTGTTTGTTTAACCATCTTTGTGTGTGGTTTATGTTTCTTAGGGTCTCGGGCGTTATGTAATGCATGTCTTCTGCAACTTATTAAGGCTTTCAGTGATGTTTGTATGTGTGTGTTTCTGCATGTGTCACATAGCAACCTGGTGGTCATGTTCAGTATGTGTTTTGGCTGCATAACTACATGCTTAAAGCAAAAGTTCACCCAAAAATAAAAATGTCATCATTTACTCACCTTTATGCCATTTGAAACATGCATGACTTTTCATAGAACACAATAAAGGACTTATGTAGAGCAGAATACCAAAGCTGTTCTTTCCATATAATGAATATAAATAGTGACCACAATTTTTAACCTTAAACTTTAGCTTGTTCCTCACACAAGCTATTGTATGAGTTCAGAAGACTTGGAATAAAGCGCACAAGTTCCATGACTTACAAATATGATGTTTTTTTTTATCCTTTTTGGTCACTATCCACTTTACAGAAACAAGCATCATGAACATTCAAGAATGAAAGAAAGTCATATGAGTTTGCAACAACATGAGGATGAAATAAAGACAAAACTTCAATTTAAAGTGAACTGTCTCTTGAATTCCAATATTCTTGCAGTCCACTAAAAATCCCCTTGTATCCAGATAACAGGTCTGTTCAATCTGTAGTGAGATGGAACCATTAAGGAGGAGAAGGGCACCAGATAACATTCCTAGACAGAGTAGAAAATAGTTTTAGAGACAAGGGCATTTGTAGCTGCACTTGCCAGAGAAGGGTCATGGTATCTTAAGTGAACATTTGAGAGATATTAAGAAACTTGTTTTGATGCATCCCCCTCTTTTTTTACACACACACAGATGTTTGAAATATTTTTTTTACCCTTGTGGGGACCGGTCCCAGTCCCATTTGGTCCCCACAATGTAGCATAAACAAGTACACACACACATTACCACATTAAAATTTGGGGTCGCTGAGATTTGTTAATGTTTTTGAATGTTTTAAAAAGATAGAAAATACATGACAAACAAATGTACACACAAACACACATGCACTTACTCTATCCATCTGTCTTTCCCTCCATTACACTATTGGTGGTCAAGTATGCGACTAAGTAAAGAGGTGTGCTTCAGTTTGAACTGTATCTCAGTCTCACTCAGTAGCTCCAGGCAGATTGTCTGAGGCCAGACTCTAAAAGCCCAGGAGAAAGGCTCCTATCTCAGCCACACTCTCCAGCTCCTCTGCATCTGCTCACTACCAGATAGCGCACAAGCCAGCTATATGTCTACGTATGGGTGGATGCATGTGACATCATTGAAATAAATGTGTGTGTCCTGCGGTTACTATGAAGGCAGATGGTCATGCATTCAGAGCCGGTGTGATCATATGAGAGACTGAAGCGTCTGTCTCACAGACCCAATAACTGACAGACAAAGCCAGAAAACAGACTTTTGTCTAACGTGCAGTTGCTCACAAAGATAAACATATAAATGCTTTTTCAGCATGCCAGATGGATGTTGGTGCACAACTTCAACAGCAGTAATTATGAGCTGGTTATATAAAATTGATATCATGTTTTTTATTTTATTTTTTATTAGGCCCCAATGTAGTCATGGCGAAGGTCTTTTTTCTTTTTCTTTTTTAATTTCTCGCTCAGGAGTAAAGCGTGGTTTCTTTTACACCAGCTAACTATTTTTTTAATGTTAAACCAAAAAATAAAAAATAATAATAATAATAATAATAATAAATAAAAAAAGAATAATAAAAAAAGAAAGAAAGAAAATTCAGCCATTATTTACCCATGCTTATGTTGTACCAAAGTGGTTTGACAGTTTTTTTTTTTAATAAAAAAATACACAATTTTTTTAATACCATGACAATGTTAGAAATAAACATACCAAAAACTCCTAATGCAATACATTTGCATAAGTATCCAAGCATAAAACTCCAAGTATCCTCAAGCCATACAATATCACGGATTTGTGTGACAATAGCCTGAAATTTAAGTCATTCACTGAATCACTGAATCATTGACAAAAAAATAAATAAATAAAATAAAATTTAAAAAACATGCAAACTGCTGCTATCAAATCAAGTTCAAATGGTGAACCAAATCAACTGGTTAATTTAAAATAATTGTCTCAATGATTTGTATGCTGATCCTTTTCAGCTCACTTATTCATTCATTCAGTCACAGTGGTTAACATCTTGTTGGAGGTGAAGTTATTAAAATAACTTTCATTTTGAGTGATCTATTCATTTAATGCATTATGTTTTAAGCACACGTATACTCATTCTGCTACTAAAGAGACTACAAATATTTCAAGAAAAAGAGTTTGTCCTTCAGTGCTTCAGTGTATGTGGTTATTGGGTGTCTTGAAGTTTCTGAGATCAAGTGCACTAACTTTCTTAAACCTGTGGGTGGCATAAAGATCACCTAAGCCAGTGATACTCAAATCTGGCTCGCGAGATCCACTTTTCTGCAGAGTTTAGCTCCAACCCTGATCAAAACTCACCTACCTGTGATTTTCTAATGATCCTGAAGACACTGATTAGCATGCTCAGGTGTGTTTGATAAGGGTTAGAGCTAAAATCTGCAGGAAAGTGGATCTCGTGAGCCAGATTTGAGTATTGCTGCTCAAAACTTACTTGTTTTCAGAATGTTATCTTTCTTAGTTAACTTCTGTTTATGTTGTCTTATGTTGTATATTACTTGAGTTTTTTTTTTTTTCCTGTATTACTGTTTGATGTTTTCCTCACATTTCTGATGTTTATTGTACAATGTCCTTGAGCTCTGGAAAGGCGCTATATAAATAAAACTTATTATTATTATTATTATCCCTGACCTAAGCGCTGTCGTGAACTTGTGATTTATGTAAGCGTGAATGTGTGTATGTGAGAGGATTACATTTTCACTCTGGACTTTATCTACTGCTTCCTGCCAAGCTTTGCCAGTCAGTCACTTTTAGACTAATGGAATGGAGTTTATCAGAGCAAGATGAACTTTGACCTGTAAAGCCTAAACAAGACAGGACAGGGTGAGGTTCATAACCGACACTTAGCCTATCGTGTGTACAAAAATTCCCACAAACGCACACTCATTTTTAACTGAACACTGAATAGAAGGAAGATCAAGAGTGTATTTTCCTGCCGCTGTAGGAAAGAATAAAAGCAAGGTATGACCTACCACAGAGAGGACAAAGAGATGACTCTGTAGTAGGTAAACCAAGACATTTGCTGAAACATGGGATGAAACACTGTCATCCATCTGAATTCTCTCTCATTCTGTCGCTCCGTCTTTCTATCTCACTTTCTTTCTGGTATCAAAGCGACATTGCTTTGGCTAATCAGCTACTCCTTTGATCCTTGTCTGTCAGGACCCCTGGGGACTCTGGGTTGCCCTTTTATCTGCCTGACTACTGGGTCCTTTCAGAGAAGAGAGTGATAATCTGATTAACTGTAATACTTATCCTAGAAAAAGAGAATAGAGAGAAAAAGAGAGAGCAAGTCAGAAGAGACAGAGAGAGCAGAAATTGTTTGGGTGGGTAGGGGTGTGGAGACTTTGTCTCTCAAACTATGAGTCTTCTGGTGAAAATTATACAAAACAAATGCCTAAAATGAACAACAGTGAACAAAATCTTAGTTCTGGACATACAAATCAGACTAAAACTGGATCAGCAAAGACAAAAGTCTTAAATATATATAAACAAACACAAACACAAAGAAAGCCAGGAGGTTAGATTCACATACAAATGCTGAGCCAAATATCTTCCTGCATTAAGTATAAGTGGCCTACTTTTACTGCTGTTTGTTTTCAGGGTAATTAGTTTGGAAGGACAAAGTTGCTCTACCTACTCCAACCCCCCCAGCAAATCATCCACTTCCTACTTCTGTTTGTGCCAAGAACACCCTCAAACAGCTCGCTGTCAGGCACCAGTGTTATTTTAGTATCACTGAGATACTGTTATAGTTCTTATTAATATTTTGGCTATTTTTGTATTTCTGTTCTTTTTTCATTTTAGTTACTTTAGTATATGAAGTTAAAATAAATGAAATTGAGAAATGTTGCTTTGGCTACTAGCCGAAATAAAATAAGTATATTTTTGTATATTTTATTTCAGTTACCATTTATTTTATTTCAAGTAACAAAAATGTGGTTTTAGTTTTAGTCAAGCACAGTCCAGAGCGTAGGACAAAACAATGAAGAGCAGAGAGATAGACTGAGAGGAAGAGAGAACAGGTCTAGACCTGGCCTGTGTGAAGTCAGCAGATGGAATTAGATATGATGTCCTCTCAAGAAAATGTTTTAAATGGTCACTTACTTTAAGGGTGTTCTCTGACGGAGTACATGATGGATAGGAATGCGTCAGCTCTTTTTTGAGGCCATAGAGAGAACTGAAACCATGCGAGAAAACTTTGAATTGAATTTCTGAACTTTTTTGTTTGACTCATTGATTCATTGGTCAATGGCTGCCCATGTTTATTATACTGACACCTAGTGGTGTGGATGTAGAATTATGAAAATACAGTAGTTCTAAGTTTCTGATGTCATTGTAGAAATGTGCTATTCGCAGTCAGGTATTCATTTATTTTGTAAAGTGTCCAATAACTGGGTTTAATGAAATAAAGCTTGTAGAAAATAACTGGTCATGTGATCTCAAAATGACAGTTCCCATGAGGCAACTTTTTTATATAAAATAAAACAGCTTTTATTTGCTTGTTATATTTTAAATGATATTCTTCATAGCATTATCTCTTATACCAGCTTATACAGTTTTACATTTATGTTTATATATTTTAATATATATATATATATATATATATATATATATGTTAACATTTTATTTAAAACACTAATTTATTTTAATTTATTCCTGTGATAGCAAAGCAAAATTTTCAGCAGCCATTACTCCATGTGCTGATTTTGTGCTCAAGAAATATTTCTTCTTAATATTATCAGTGTTAAAAATAGCTGTGCTGCTTTATATGTTATTATATTATTGCTGTCAATCGATTAAAAAAAATTAACTAATTAATCGCACATTTTTCTAAAATTAATCACGATTAATCGATTAATTAAAGTTATAATTATAATATAATTAAAGTTTTTAAATATACTTTTATATTGCAATAATTTCGCATTCAGTCTTCAAATGTACAATGCACAAACAACATAAAGACAGTATATTTTTAATATTTCTTTAATGGCATCTTTTTTATGACTGAAGGCCAGCATCACTGATATCAATACTACCGATGTCTCTATAAAATAGTTTTTTCCCCTGAATATTTCACCATTGACTGTAGCCAGTCAGCATTACAGTATAATTTAGATCTATAAATTTTAACATTTATTAGACTTAACTTCTACCTTCTGTAAGGAACTTTAAAACAATCATCACATGAACCCACATAATAAATTACATATTTAGGCTACTTGTGCCCTTCAGCAGAAATATACAGAAAATGAATACTTACCAAACACTAAATTCTAAATTAAATATAGATGAACCCCTTAAACTTATAAAAGTTATTGATTTGCTCTTTTTTCTTTTGTTCTTGGATTAATAGACATCACAACAGCTAGTTATTAGCTTATTTGCCTGCTATAGCTTTAAAAGCTGCTGCTGCTGAACGTGACGCTGATCTGAGTCTTACTTTCTCACAACTCTCTTTACCTTTACTGACCCACTTCAGGTCTTAAAGTCTCTACTAATGAGCGGACGAGTTGAATCGGGTGTTTTAGATGAGGGAGACAGCGCTGGGGTGCCTCAGGACAGTTTTTAAAACCATTTCAGAGACATGTTCTTAAATGTGACGCATATATAACATATTGCATGCATGCAGTTTTAAGGCAGCTTTAATCGCCATTTTGGTAACTTCATGCCTTAACTGACGGCATAACTAGGACATTGCATGCATGTAGTTTCTTTTTCGCTGTTTGATATGAAACAGGCTACAGCACAGTATCTTTTCCGCGCTCGTTTGACTCACGCCTGGCGCGGAGGCGACGTTACAGGGCGTGTTTGAAACGTCTCCCGTTTGATGTGGTCATAAAGACGTTCTGCATCTAAATAAACGCAATCATTTTCAAGAAAAAAGAGACAGAGGCACCGCTGTAATGGAGGTGGCTAACCCCTAGCCCTGCCCTGTGTTAATTGCGTTAAATATTTTTAACGTTAAATTTGAAAAAATTAACCTAGATATGCTAACGCGCCACTTTGACACCACTAATTATTATATTTTTGTGGAAACATTTTTTTCAGGATTCTTTGATGAACAGGAAATGTAAAAGAACAGAATTTATTTTAAATAAAATTCTGTAAGATTATAAATGTCTTTACTGTCATCATTTCAGATCATTTCAATGCATGCTTGCTGATTCTTCCTTTATTAATAAATACATAAAATCTTACTTACCCCAAACTTTAGAATGCAACTGTACATGATTTAAATTAATTTTTCAAAAGTAATATTCATTTCTGCAGAGTTAAAAAAAAAAATGAGTTAAAAAATGACCAAGTGCACCACACTTTTACAAGGCTCTACAAAATATTTCATTTCATCTCCAGGACACGTCTGTATGGTCCCCACCTCCTTCTTCAGCTAAAGGTCTGTCCTTCACGTGTCAGTGGACACCCACAACCACCATCAGAGTACATGACAGAAAACAATAGCTATCACTGTCCTGTGAGATTTCTTAACGATGCCCACGTCACATATAAGAAAGAAATGATGCACACTTCGGGATTATGAGTGGTGGTATCTGAATATGCAGACAGCAAAGAGTAGTGAGCACTGCCTGAATGCTGCAGAGGTGTAACTACGCCAAGAAAAGGGAGATTAGAATGAATCATCAATTCTTGCAGGTGACTTCAGAGCACTGCATTCACTAAAGAGGCTTTGTAGAACTGAAATATCATCAAAAATATGATATACTTTGGTATGGGGAGAAAACATCATTTAATTGCAAAGATGCACAATGATAAGCTTAAATGAGGTCAACAATAATACAGACATTTCTCATGAGAGCTGCAAGAAGCTAAATGGTTTGATTTGTTTTTAAATAAATGATGAATCCCAGCAATCAAAAGGCTAAAATTCATGATCTAATCTGTAAAGCAAGCAAGTCACCACTCAAAGGACACATCACAGCCAAGGTTAGTTACACTCATTTCAGCTCAAAATTTGTAATGCTGCTGTGTTTCCCATCAACCAAACCATTTCCAAACTCAACTCTCATTAAATACAGTGGGAGGAAATGTTTGCGTCTGAATGTGATGTTTATGGGCTATATACGGAGAGATGGCCTCATCCACACAATAACAAGACTGAAACTGGATCTCTGATTCCAGGGAAGTTTAGGAGGAAACTTGAGTTTTTAACAGGCAAAATTTATTCCAGAGATAATGCTTTATGACTCAGTTTGCCATCTCAAATGAATGATAAGAAATTCAGAAATCTTTCCTAAGAGGTTGTTTACAGTTTGGAATGAGGGAAACTGAGTGGAAATACTGTAGCTGCATAAAATCCTAATTTCCCAGACCACAGTGGAGCTCGGAAATGTGTTTGCTTATTTTCATTGCAGTAAAAACCGATCTAATGGGGTCTTAAAAATGCTCTGGTTGGAATAACAGTTGCTGATGTGCACTTACGTGAATACATCAAAATCACAATGTACTATGTTAGATATGATTACCTATAAGAGCTGGTATTTACACATTTGTGGTGTGGGAACACAGTGTGCATTTTATCATATATGTATTTATCATAACATTTAAACTATTAAATCTAAATATATAAAATATCTTAAGTTGAATTTTAGTTATGGACCTAAAATTGCATCTTTGACATCCATGATTACGCACCAATAATAGCAATAGAAAACTCAGCTATTCACAAAAAGACTTAATTATTCCTATCAGACATGCAATTGCAAACATAAAGAGCTGTTCAGCATTGACTCTAAAACTCAACCCAGGCTCATTGGAAATACGTGCCTCTACATACATTTCTGCAACCCCGTAATTATGTACCTTACTGCACGTTTCGCAGCAGTTTCAAAGTAAAATGTCCAGAGAGGGGCGCTAAAACACACGTTTAATATGTGACTGTGGCACGTTTTTATTACGTTGGTACAGGCACGTATTGCAGCGTTTTTATTATGCTGATTGACGTTTTGCGGCCATTCAGAATTCAAATGTCTGGTGGGTGTCGCTAAAGATTAATGCTCTATCATGTTGGAAATATCCCCTACACTTAAACCCAAACCTAAACCTACCCAATAGTGTTAACAAATGCAAAAGTAATATAAAAACGTATTCGCTGATGCAGCCATGCTATTTTAACTTCCTTATGCGGATTTGAGCTGTTCAGTCGAACCGTAGTTTACTGGGATCTATACCGAGCTCTTCATCACCTATGTAATGGCCTACAAAGAGCTACGGAGTAATTTATTTTGATTAGAAAACTCATGCATATGAAGCTGTATATGTGACTACAACGTTCAAAAGTATCAGTTTTCAAATCATGCAGGATGTTAAAATTGTTTTGAAGTCATAACATAACATTCTGCAATTAATTGTGTGAAAATTAGCCTTTATTAATCAAACATATACCTGTAAATTATACTTTTGTGTGAAAAAGAATAAAAGTTGTCAGAGTTCTACTGCCTCCAGTGTTCATTTCAACTGGAAACTGCAGCGATTTGTATGTATAGGTACGTTTTTTCAGTTTTGCAGAAATGTATGAATAGGCACGTATTTCCAATGAGCCTAGGTTGCTAAAACTATAAAAGCTTGTGCTACAAGATTAGTTTCTGACATAACTAATATAACAATTAAAACAGTTAGCTGTGCCTCTTTAGATACATATTATTATTTCATATTATTATTTTTGAGACATGTTATTATGCCCTTGTTCAGTGTCTGGATCATCATCTGGCATTATTAATATGTACTTTTGGTGGTATTTGGCTACAGAATTATGTATAGTGGAGACTTACACCATCATTAAAAAGTAAGTTTTTGTCTATGTTCACCAAGACCAAGTTATTTAATTAAAATTCTGTAAAGAGCAGTAATATCATTAAATATTATTACAATTTAATAGAACTGTTTTCTATTTGAATATAAGCTATTTTAAAATGTTATTTATTCTTGTGATGGAAAAGCAGAATTTTCAGCAGCCATTACTTCAGTCTTCAGTGTCATATGATCCTTCAAAAATAATTTTTAGTATATTTATTAGAAAACATTTCTTATTATAATCAATGTTGAAAACAATTGTACCGCTTGATTCATTTGTGGAAACATTTTCTTCAGGATTCTCTGAACGACATTTTTTTTAAGTAGATTTTTTTACTGCCACTTTTAATCAATTGAATACATCAACTGAATACAACTTTTGAACAGTAGTATATTTACATGCAAGATTCAGTTAGTCAGTGATGTGGCAAAAGTGTGACATTATGTAATCTTTTAAGTGAAATTTGGACAATTTTGTCATTTGCACACATTATTTTGCATGAGCACTCCATATCGTCTCTTGATTTCATTGGTGTAATATCCATACCTCAGAAAAAAAAACTAAATTTGTAAATTGTAAGTGCTGAAAAACAAATTGCACAAAATCAATGTATTCTTATATTATCTTTGTCAGAGGGTACATTAATCTCCTATTAGACATGTCCTCATTGGTCTGATTTCCCATGAGATGAAACCATGCTTGGCCTGATCCAGCACTATTTCAAATGCAATCAGAGCACAAGCAGAGTACAGAATACAATATTACCCCATTTACCGACTCCAAGTGCTTGTGTAAGAAACCACAAACTGCCCAAGTTTTCTCCCTTGTCGCCACAAAGCATCTTTGCAGTCTTGCAGCGGAATGGCAGGGTCAGAATTCCCCATTATCTGGAGTCTATTCCAATTACTTACCCCATTATTGCAGAGAAAGACAAAGCGCGCAGGAAATGAGATAAATGTGCTGAAATTACAGCCTATGATTGGGCCTCCGCTCCCACTACCGACTGTGTCTGAATCCATTTGGGATGAAATGGTTCTGTTGGGTGCTTCAAGTATCAGTGCTGTTTTATTGTGTCTGCTACACTTAGGAGCTGAGAATAGATGCAGTGAGTGTGTATATGTGTGTATACTCAAGTGTCTGTTCATATATGTGCTGAAGGGGCGCATGGACCTCCCAAAACGGTTCCAGAGTTGAGCTGAACATCAAAATTTCTTTTTCAACCTAACATTAAGACATGCACAGTACCCTGTAATTCAGTGTACTTTGACCTGGTTTCAATTTAAAGGCTGGTGTCTGCAAGTCATATTCTCTCTGCATGGAGTCCAAATTAAAATGGACAAGTGTAATGGACCAGCCTCCATCTGCGTCTCCTTTAAAACAGTAATTAGCTTCATGCTAATCAAAAAGCATGCTAATGGTAGTGAAATACCAGGCTAGACCCAATTACTGATGCAGGCCTATCAGCAAACTTCTCAAGACTCTGTGTGTTGACACAGTGACACAGCTGAAAAAGAGCTGGTTAACGTACAGACGTGCAAGCTATCATCATATTTCATCTTCAGGCTAAAATCAGAAGTCTGGCCACACTGACTAAAACTCACTAACCCTCTGGAATCTGGGACTGGGACAGATCCATGTCAGGCCCAAGACCGCAAAGATCTATATCTAAACTAAGACCAACAAACCGAGGTCAATGCTTTCAGTGTTGCCTCTAGTTGAGCTTTTACCTTTGGGACTGGTACATTTTAGGTCAAAATTCATGCAATCTGTAATTATATTAAAACTCATATTTGTGTATTTACATTTTTTTTTACTGTGTAGGCAAGGAAATTTGTCTTTTGGCCTTATCAACTAAAATGGCTTTGTATTTGTGCAGTGCAGTCATGCAGTGATGGCAAATAAACAACAACATGCATTAATAAAGTTCTTAGGTAATTTTCCAAATGAAATTTAAAAAATCATTACCATCAACTTTCCTCAAAGCACAATAAAACACACGAAAACCCTGGAGCTCTTTTGGGTTTACAGTCTCCAATTTGCAGTTGCCAAAACAGCATGAAACACTTATTGCATGAATAAATGCATTGTTTAATTACACTTGAATCAAGGCAATTGGAAATTATCTGAGTGCACATAACAGAATTTTAACTCTGTGTACTGTTTTCTTCGGTTATTAGGACCTTTCAAGTGAAACCGTCTAAACTCAAACTTAAATTGCCCTTACTGCTTTTCTTGGACAGCAGAGAAGAAGTCAAGTAATTTAGTTTGATTACCGGTAACAGGCTAAGGAAACAGATTTCAGTCATAGGAGGACAAGAGGACTATGTGTCACTACTAAGTTTTTAATTTGTGCCAACTCAAACCATCACACTGCCTACGCACTGGGGACATGCCAGAGTGACCCAGAACTGTCTGTCATCACCCTTCTCAAAGATTTTTATCCACCTGTAATGCTGGACCACAAAAGGTGCCATTCTGTTTACTCTGGCATGGAAACAGCTTACAAAGACTCTTTCTGCATGTGCCTGCTGGCCAATTTGTTTTTTCTGGTCCTCAAAACTGATTGGCTTAGGTCTTTCCAACTATGAGATATTCACCCAGTATCGCCATTGGAACCGTTTAACCATTTGTAACACTCTGCTTGAAGCATTTCTCACAGCAAGTGTCATGGTGGACACCCAAATATAATTTTAAAAATACTACTGTTGTTGTGTCACTGAATCTAGTTTTAAAGGGGACCTATTATGCAAAAATCACTTTTATAAGGTGTTTGAACACAGCTGTATGGCTGCAGTGTGTGAAAACAACCAGCCTATAATGTTAAAAATCCACCAACTCATTTTTTTTATAAAACCAATAAATCATGAACCAAATAAATAAATCAATTTTGATCAATCAAAAAGAGCTGTTTCAGATTCTCCCTCTGTTCATGTTACCGAGGGGAAAAAGTCCCGCCCATTTGTGATGCTCTCTACCCTATTAGCATAAACACACCCCTGAGTGAGAAGCTGCGGTCCTCCATTACTGGAGATATATACAATGCCAATGCCAAAGAGGCTTTACAAGTGTTGTGTTTTGGGATGCAGTAATGAACATAAGAGTCGACATAATCTCCCCCCATCTGAGCCGAGGACACTGTGGTAAAATTTCATTCTCGAAGGAAGTATCCCGGAAAAAACGGTAACGTCCCCTAAATGTTTAGGAATCAATAGCAACGCTTCGAGCGCGAATGTCAGCTCCAGACAAAGCAAGTATCACGCGTTTGTTTTCCTTTCTGAAAGAGCTTCTTGGCACTCTGTAAGGCTAATTGTTAAAGCTATCATTGTCTCTGCCTGTTTTCACTGATGCTGCCTTCAAGTGCTATCAGAATGATTGTGAATAGGAATGTGGTGGTTAAAAGTTGCATATGAAAGCAATGTGAGTCGATTGCTTGAAGTTGTCGAGCTAATAATCAGAAGTGGGACTTATAAAGTTTGAGATAGCATGAGACCAGCTATGTTGTTATTTTTATCCCGCCATGCTGTGTAATTCATAAACGCGAATTTATTATGCACAGTATAATCAGATGACAGACTTTGAAACAGAGTATGTTTTCTGTAAAGTTAACTGGCTAGTACTAATAGTGGAATGTTTATTTGCAAAGGCTAGCACTGCTAATGCCAGAGCTTGAGCTCTTGAAGCTCCGCCGTCTTCTCCGGGCAACATTATCAAGCTGCAGACTCGGAGCCTGCTGCATCGACAGTCCCGCACCCAGAGTCCCGCATTCTCAGACCCCTCGTTTTTTGAGACAGCGCCTCCTGCTGTTCGGAAGATCGTATAACACCCTTATCCAAATGCCATTGAAAACATTAGAATGCAATATTACGGTCTCTTTTTATT
>JAFVLL020015550.1:0-26875 GCA_021397915.2 Tor tambroides
ATATCTAATATATATATATATATATATATATATATATATATAGCGAGAGAGAGAGAGAGAGAGAGAGAGAGAGAGTTATTACATATTACAAAGGCAAAACTATTTTGAAATTTAGAATAATGTGACTAGGAAAAGACCATGAACGTGCATTAAATAAGTAAACGGCCCATTTTGATTTCATGTTGACATGTTCAATGTGAGTTTTTACTCATGGTGTAAATAGGTCTTGGTTTATAATTTCTCTTTGATGTTGCTTCCATTTAGGATTAGGGTTACAGCCATGCACAAGGAATCTTTCACTATTTAAATATTCCACCGTGAAGCTCTGCTTTCTTTGTTCACCACAAGTCTGTGTGCATACTGATTTGTGCTTCCATTAATGTTGTTTGGTGTCCATTGTTTAGCTTTACTGATTATATTCTGTATGCACACGTGTGTGTGTGTGTGTGTGTGTGTGTGTGTGTGTGTGTTTAGGGAATGGTCGTCCAGTTGATTCAGTGGTTTGGATCAACATCAACCATATGCTGAAGTTAATGATTAATGTTTACCAAGCTGGAGAAGATACATGCACACACATACACACACACTGTTTTTAAAATATGATTTATTACTGTTTTTATATAACTTTCTAGATCTTTTATTAAAGATTTAATGGTGGCTATTGAATGCAATGCTTTCAGGATTAGGCTAATGATGCATGAATTCATATTTTATATTTTCAGCAGAAGATCCATATCACCAGGCAGGAACATATAGCACATTATATATTCCAGCCACTGGGGACAAAGTGATGGAACAATGCCACATATAAGAAATACCCAAAATGATCTCATTATTATTCATAGGAATTTGTATGTAAAGTATAGTCCAAGCACATGCACATTTTCATAAGTTTGCTTAGACACTGTAACTTTTGCAAATCATTTGAGATTCGTAAAATATTTATGTATGCCGTTATTGTATTTATAATACATTTTATTAACTATGATTTTGTAACTTTTTAAGAAAGTGTGTGTGTGTGTGTGTGTGTGTGTGTGTGTGTATGTATGTATGTATGTATGTATGTATGTATATATATATATATATATATATATATATATATATTTTTTTTTTTTTTTTTTTTTTTTTTTTTTTTCACCTTTACAAGACATTATCTTGTAGACTGGAGTCATGTAGATTACTTGTGAATTATTGTGATGTGTTTTTTTTTTTTTTATCAGCTGTTTGAAATCTTACTGCACCGATTCACTGCAGAGGATCCATTGGTTAGAAACTGAAGTAATGCTAAATGGCCAGAGGATGAGTAAATTGGGTGAATTGTTCCTTTAAGATGCATTTAGAAATGCCATTTTCATTTCATGCTGATTTTAATGGTATATTTTGTCATTTTTTTGAGCTTGACAGTCCCCATCCACTTTCATTGTATTGAAAAGAGCAGCTCAGACATTCTGCCAAACTTCTCTTTTTGTGTTACTGTACACATCATACAGATTTGAAACGTTATGAAGGTTTAAAAAAGAATGAAACTAATTTTATTTTTGTCTAACTAATCATTCAATATATTTAATGTGTTTGTATGTTACTTATACATGTCCATAGCAGCATTTTAGATTCTATAAATACATTGTTATTGTGTCTTCAAATGTACAAAAACGTGTAACTATTATGAAACTGAAATTGCATTGCTCAAAATGTTGAACAAGTTGCCCTTAGAACACCACTTGCTCAGTCAGCTTAGAGAACCTGAACTACATATTGAATAATAATAATCAGTGTTTACAACCACCATTTTAACCTTTAGTTTCTTTTCAGGGAAAAAAAAAAAAAAAAAAAAATCTCCTATGAAATCTATCTTACTTGGACAGAAGTGCTTCAGGGATCAAGTGCACATTAAAGTCTGCTTCATGTCAAGTTTTTTCACCTTTGATCAATGCTTTAACGTGTGTGTGTGTGTGTGTGCGTGCGTGCGTGCGTGCCTGTGTGTGTGTATGTGTGTGTGTGTGTGTGTGTGTGTGTACTTTGACAGCCATTATGCAGGCTCAGACTTCAGAACTTTCATTTTTCTCATCGTCCTGTCTTGTGAAATGCACAGCCAAACAGATTGACAGATAGAGTGAGCGTCTTAGCAAAAGAGGAAGAAAAAAAGATGGTTTTCTTTCCCCCTTCTACTCAAGTGAGTCCACCAAGAACAGGCCTGCATTTCTCAGGGGCCTTTATACACCAGTGAAAATGGATATCAGTTTTTCCTGCAGCGGGAACAACGATCCCATCCGGAACTTCTCTCATCCTAGATAAAAGACAGAGGAAAAGAGATCTTGAGCTCAGTCAGTAGGAGGTATTGTGCTGCATTTCCACGGCCTGTGATCAAACAGGTGTCAACAGCAGAGATGCTGCAGAATTTCTCTTGCGATTATGTAATTTATATCAACAGAATTTCCTCAGCTACAGCACTTTTAAGCCTTGGTTGAATCTTAAATCTGAAAGTCTAGAATCAACTTGGTGCTGTAACACTTTTACAGTTGGTCTTAGTGTATACCATATGAATAGTTTAGCAGCATTAGGTGAAAGTTTACATAATTAAACATAATAATCTGTGGATTTGGATGATTAAAATTTTTTTTGAATTGTCAGTTTGTTTTAATATCTATTTTTTAACAATAAATGGCAAATGTTAAAGTCCCCCTGCACTCACTAAACTGATCTATCTTTAATAATCAATCAATGACATTTTTCCCCCCATGAAAATAATTTCTTCTTGTTTTAAAATTGCTTAAATATAACTCTCTCACTGCCACTCACTCACAGCAGGACCTGCTCTGCTTTCACTCACTTAACTAAAGTAGTAAACGCTGCACAATGGCAGGTGGCAATCTTGGATTAATGATTTATCACTTTATCATTCATTGCACTTTCAAGAATGGATCCGTGAGTGAATTTTCTAAATGCTTAATGGATTACAGCCTAGAAAGAGCACAGAGAGCTCTCCCCTTATAATCACTACAAATCATTTGTCTTAGTTTATCGTCTTCAACAATACCAAAGTTGTTCTTTGTACATTTATAGGTCAAATGTAACACATGGGTCAAAGGACAGTGGCAACATGACATACCTGCATAATACACTTCATCAAAAGAGAAGTAAGTTCTTCACTGAATTCCATGCATATTATCAAAATACAGGAATTTGGATGCAGCCTTTGTCTGAATTTCTGTCTGAACTTGCTCTAATTAATGTCCTGCTTTAGTTTTTTGTTTGTTTGTTTGTTTTTTCCTTCCTCAGCCAACTTGTCTACAATAATTTAGTTAATCCTTAGAAGGATAGTTCATCTGAAATGAATTCTAAATTCTGTCATATCTTCTTTTGTGTTCTGCAGAAGCAACTCTTACCAGTTTTGAAGGGCAAGGGTGAGGAAATGATGCCAAAGTTTTTATTTTTGGATGAACCATCTCTTTATTATATTTGATGTATAATAGGGATGCAACGATGCATCCAGAGCTGGTTGAAAATCAATACAAATATAT
The DNA here is from genome assembly GCA_021397915.2 of Tor tambroides. Classification (NCBI taxonomy): domain Eukaryota; kingdom Metazoa; phylum Chordata; class Actinopteri; order Cypriniformes; family Cyprinidae; genus Tor; species Tor tambroides. Next base: position 3,522 of record JAFVLL020015550.1, read on the forward strand.
GATGTGTTGAGATTTTAAACTAATCAGTTTCGCAAAGAAATGTGCAACATTTTGTCCAAGCAATAATAAAAGTTTTCCCGAACTTCCCAAAGCAGGTAGTTGAGCTGGTAAATAACCATCTTGCACTTACTAATGACCAACTAGAAGATGGTTTAAGTTGGATTTTTCAGCTAAAATGATCTGAATCATAGTTCCATAATATCACCTCATCTATGGGTAACTTGTCTCCATGCACCATGTATAGTCCACCCTAGACCCTGCATTTGCATGCCCAGCTAATTTTGGCTGCATGCACCCAGCATTGAGATTGTGAGAAGGTCTTGGATTAGCTCATATAGGATTAGTCCATCTGAGGAGGATTTTGTCTGGGAACAAATATGAGAAAAGATGCTGACTGCATGCATGTGTGCTTAAATGCACACAGAAAGCCGAGGATGTTAAAATCAACCCAATCAGTTTTTTGTTGCTCGTTTTATGACACACACACATTTCTGAATATTCCACACAATCCCCCATAATCTTTTGTAAACATTCACAATCACAGTCAATGCGATCCAGGCAGTGTCATTCTTACACAATGCTGTTGTCAGAGCGATAAGGTATAATGTTCAGATTTCTCACGCTGAATTTTTAAACAAGATGCCATTTAATGGAATGAATAATGCATAGAAGCACATTCATCTGTTTTGGTGGAGAGCTGCTCCTCTGTGTTGAATCACCTTTCGTGTCCCCATAAGGTTAGTGCTTTTGTGAAAGCAAATCCCCATTATTTGGGTATCGACTGGCTTGCAGTTTAACAGGTGTATACAAGCCTCTATATCACTATCCAACATCAGCTGAGGTAGTGAAACATGCTGAGTCCAGATAATATTATCTCTCTGACACTCCAAAAGCACATCCTATATATAAAACATCGTATGTGTGTTAGAGGAAGTATTTGCTCTCTCTTTTCCTCTGTAATGCTCTGGGCCATTCTGTTCTCATGTAGTTTGGTTCCTATTATATTAACGAGCCATCTGTGAGCATCTATAATGAATCGGAGCAGACTTTGCACTGTTGTAAAAATAATGGTTCTTCAATGGTTCTTTGGTTCAGCAAACAGCCTTCTTCTTATCAAGAACCATTTTTCTCAGTTTATGGTTCTTGAGTTGACTATATAATTCTTTGGAGAATAAAAACGTTCTTGATACTATATTATGATAGGTCCTTCAGATCAGTATATTGGTCTGTAAAAACAAAACAAAAAGATAGGTAATTCTCAGAAAACGGTGCAATTTTGTCTCCAAGACTTATTACTAATATAATTATCTGAAAGAAGTCTCTTATGCTCACCAAGGTGGTATTTATTTGATCAAAGGTTAAGTATAAATGGTAATTTCGTTAAATATTTATTCAAAATGTCTGTTTTAATATATGTGACCCTGGACCACAAAACCAGTCTTAAGTGTCATTTTTTTCAAAATTGAGATTTATACATCATCTAAAAGCTGAATAAATAAGCTTTCCAGTGATATATAGTTTGTTAGGATCAGACAATATTTGGCTGAGGTACAACTATTTGAAAATCTGGAATCTGAGGATGCAAAAAAAAAATAAAATATTGAGAAAATCGCCTTTAAAGTTGTCCAAATGAAGTTCTTAGCAATGCATATTACTAATCAAAAATTAAGTTTTGATATATTTATGGTAAGAAATTTACATAATATCTTCATGGAACATGATCTTTACTTAATATCCTAATGATTTTTGGCATAAAAGTAAAATGGATCATTTTGACCCATACAATGTATTTCTGGCTATTGCTACAAATATACCCCAGCGACTTAAGATTGGTTTTGTGCTCCAGGGTCACATATTTTAAAATGTAATTTATTCCTCTGACGCCAAAGCTGAATTTTCAGCTGCCATTATTCCAGTCTCACATGATCCTTCAGAAATCATTCTAATGCACTCAAGAAACTATATTTATTTGTACTTGCTTATTTACTTATCAATCAATAACCACAAAACTTTTACATGCAATGTAACTTAGATACAGTACATTATTAGTTTTATCCATTTACAGTGCAGTGGAAAATCAATTTTAAAACATTATCTTTAAATGTCAAAATATCAGCCAATTTGCATGCACCTATTGCATGTACCATTAAAGTATGTATTGCTTTCACTAAAAAGCATGACATTAAAATGTTTATGTAGTTTTTAAAATGTTAAACTGCAAAACTTCAAACCTTCAAACTTGTTATACTGACAAATCATTATAATAATTTTTTATAGCAAAAATGTTGTTGTTGGCACTAAACATAAGAATACTCACTATCCAGAATGTGTTGTGGTGTGGTGATATTTACTAGCTAAAGCCATTACACATAAATTTTAACTTACTTTTATGGGGTTGAAATAATGTAGGGTTGACAACCATAAATATCTTTTTGCAAAGCTATATCCACATATTTATGATTTGGTAATTAGTCATTGAACCCCTTAACCCATATTTGTTGACCATTAATGTGAATTAGTGGGGGCAATGCATTCCCCTATAGTGATTACAGCTCTGGTGCTTTGGGTCTGAAGTGGGAACATTTCTTGAAGGCAGTAACCTTTTCAAATGAAATGGAAAAACTCCATAAAATCTGGAACAAATTGCACCATTTTCTGAAAATGGCTAGATATTTTTACGTAGATGTCTCTATATTCTTCTTTAGCATTTTTAAGGTGGTGTGTAAATTGTGTACCACTAGGTTGCCATATGGAAATAACTTTTGACGATGCCATTATTGTACATCTTTTCTTTCTTTCTTTTTTCTTTTTCTTTTTTTTTTTTCTCCCAAGGAACTGATATCAGTAATTTTGAATAATATAGTCATACACATGATGAGATGAGGTGAGAGAATGACCCATAATGCCTCATTTTGATTTGGAATAAAATAAAATTCCTCAAGCAATATGTGACCACCTGAAGAGTTATTTCATAGCTGAGACTCAAAACACAAAGCTGACTGCTGCCTGTTGAGAGCCCTGATGTGCATTTAGGTACTTTAGACTATTATTTGAATCCTCTATCATTGCACTGCCATAAACATGCTAGTGCTCATGCTAGCGCTAGTGCTCATAAACAGGAGTCACTGCTCTAATTAATCACTGTGTGGCCACGTGACTTGGCATGTCCTGGCATGGGTATTATTCACATACATGCAGAACCTTGAGACTAAAATTACTCTGTTCTTAAAAGGTCACATAATGTACAATGAGGCAACAGCAGAGTGCATTTACTGTATTATAATATAAGCTGATTAATCAGAGTGCTATTCACTGTAAAGCCTGATACATTGAATTTGCTTGTTTCCTCAAATTAATTAAGTAATGGTGTATCTTAAAACTTGTGTCATCAATTTTATCTGCGGTTTCATCAAAGAGTTCACTTAACCATTTAAGTAAAGAGAACTAGTAGCAAATAGACATTCAAAATTAAAATAATCATTGTTTCAGTGGAATTAGCGACACGATATGTGTATTTAATATTGGGTCAGTCACTGAACAAATGATTCTTCTTAAATAGATTTTAGTGCATATAAAGCTGCACTTCTGTAAAACATTTACTGGTCGAAAGTTGGCAAGTCTCATATACTCACCAAGACTAAATTTATTTAATTAAAAAAAATAGTAAAAACATTAAAATTGTGAAACACTATTACAGTATTTTTTTTTTTGTGGTTAATTTTCCAGTTAATTTCTACAGTCTTCAGTGTCACATGATTATTATTATTATTTTTATTTATTTATTTATTTATTTATTTATTTATTTTTGAATCACTTGAATATGTTGATTTGGTGCATGATATGCTGATTATTATATGCTGATAATAATAATAATTATTATTATTATTGTTGTTGTTGTTACATTTTTTTCAATGTCTTTACTGTTACTTGTGATCAGGTTAATACATCTAAATAGTAAATATTAATTTTAAATAAATAATTGAATTAAAAAAAATGTAATTGAATTAAATTAAATTTAAAAAGGTAGTATACATTTAGTGTACAGTGTGTGTTCATTACATATTGACACAAATTTTACTTGATTATCTTGAGTTACTAGTGCATTATCTCAAATCTTATTTTTTGAAGCAACAGTTAAGAATAAATATTCTTTTCAGTTATCATTCAAAATTTGACATTTCAAGTATAGTTTAATTACCCCCCCCCCCCCCCCCACTTGATTATAAATACTTGATTGTTATTAATAAAAACAGTGTAAATACAGTCATTTAATTATTGCAAATATCATTCACAGAGAAAGTGAGAGACTTGATGCCTTTAGCAGTGGAAAAGTTGACCTTCAGTGTGATAGACACCCTATTTATTACCCTAAATATATCCACCAATGATGAGAGAAGGAGAACAGACAAAGGGAAAGGGTGGGAAGGAGCAAAACATACACAGTAAGGTACCGAACTGCAGACCATTTGAAAAACAAGACGAAGAGAAAATTAGTGCAGTTACATCCTGTTGTGCTCAAACATAACTGTGGCGTCCTATAGTCCAATACAACACAAAGGCAAACGGACGCAAGTGCGTGCACAAACATAGTCTGCGGGATGCCTGCAGAGAGACAGCACTGGATTTATACTGATTACAGGTCTATTAAAACAAAAAGAGAGGACTGAAATTACAGCCCATCTCCTGCTGAGCTTTAGACATGCTGCTTGTCTCTTCTTTGTGTTTTTCCTGTACATTCTCTTGTCAAATCCAGTGTGAGCCCTCTCTTGTCCTTCATCCCCCATCTCCTTTCTGTTCACTCTCATTCATTTTTTACTGTGTGCGGCCATTTGCTTCAGAATGGACTTAGACTTGCATTACGTCCAAACCAAATTATGCTATTTACCTCTTGTTGTGATGGTGCTCTGGAAACTGCAGCTCATTACATGGACTCATAGGGTGCTGGCGGTGAATTTACCCAGAGTTTCTCAGCCCTTTTTTTTTTTTTTGAGCATCTACTCATTCCAAACTTTTCTATAGAGTGAAAAAGGCAAAAGACAGTCCAAACGGTTGAGCTACTGAAGCCAGGCAAATGAGTTTTGCAAATGAGTCCAAATCTAGTTTGGAGCTATGTTCTAAAGCATACATATTTAATACCCGAATGGCTCTGGTCGTTTGTAAAAATATTCTTGTGCTGTTGGAAGGGTCAGTCATATTTGAAGTTGGCTCGTGATTTGGTAAGTTGGGAGACTTCCAGTCTGAAACTCAACTTGTTTCCAGCTATTACGTTATAAGATGAATCACTTTATGATGTGATAAAAGAGTAGTCCATCTAAAAAAAAAAAAAAAAAAAGGTTCAGAGAGATTTTTTTTTTCTTTTTACTCAACCTCATGTTACTCAAAGCATGTAAGACTTTCCTTTATTCTGTGGAAAACAAAAGGAGATTAGTTATTTATGTATTATATATGGCTGTGGAAATAAATCTGCATAGTTTATTCTTTTGATCTTTCATTCAAAAATTCACAAAATCCTTACCTTTCGTTGAAGTAAATCAATGGAAAGTGAGGGTGGAAATCTCATTATGAAATACGTGTTTTTTCCTCTTCTTCATCTTGGCCGCAATTATTGGCACCCAAATATTTCAACGTCCTTTTCCCAAGATAACAGCTCTGAGTTTTCTCCTATAATGCCTGAAGAGTTAGGAGAACACCTGATAAGAGATCAGAGACCATTCTTTCATACAGAATCTTTCCAGATCCTTCAGATTCACAGCTCCATGTTGGTGCTTCTTCTCTTCTTTTCACCCCACTTATTTTCTATAGGGTACAGGTCGAGGACTGGGACGACCATGGCAGAAGCTTCATTTTGTGGTCAGTGACACATTTTTGTGTTGATTTTGATGTTTGTTTGTGGATCTTTGTCCTGATGGAAGATCCAGTCACGGCCCATGGATTTCTAACAGAGGCAGTCAGGTTTACAACATGTGGTAAGGGCTGTTTATTTATTTATTTATTTATTTTTAGGCTTTCTGACCCCAAGACTCAGCTAATCTCTGCAATTCTCCGGCTGTGATCTTTGGAGAGTCTTTGGCCACTCAAATTCTCCTCCTCAGCGTGCGTTAGGAAAATATAGACACACGTCCTCTTCCAGGCAGATTTGTAACATCTTTAGTTGATTTTTGATTATTGCCCTGATGGTGGAAATGGGGATTTTCAATCCATTAGCTCTTTTCTGACAGTCACTTTCTATTTCGTGAAGCTCAGTGATCTTGTTCTGCACATCATTATTTGGTTTTACTCCTTGTGATGGATGATTAAGGGAATTTGGCCTTTGTATTTCTCATATTTATAATCATGTGGAACAGGAGGAATTCATGGCTGGACAATTGCATACTCCTAGTCACCCCGGTGTGCTAAAAAAAAAAGTAAATATGAATGGAATTATACTATAGAGATATTTTACTCAGAATTTCTAGGTGTGCCAATAATTGTGGCCAACATGCATTGGAGAAAAACATTTAACTGATACTGAGATTTTCCCCTCATTTTCAATTGTTTTACTTCAATGAAAGGTTAGAATTTTGTGAATTTTCGAATGCAAGATCAAAAAGATAAACAATGTATATATCAAGCGTAGCATTAGTTCTGGCAGGTCACGTTAGTCAAGCTCACACCAGCTGACTCTCAGCTGATCCACGTCTACCAATAGGGATGCAACACCTATCCCAGCACCCATATATGAGATCCTTCAGTATTATCACCAACTTTTGTGTTGCTCAATAGCTAATGACCCTCCTCCATCCCCAACTCCTCCTTTCGTCAGTCAGGATTCGGCATTCTGATTCTCCTTTGAATCAGACTAATTTCTAAAATGTTACATTAAATTATCGAACTTGTATGATATCTGCAATACATTTATGTTGGTTCTGTTCTGTTTACCCTGGAGGGTTATTGCTGCTCTCCCTGCTCTTATCCATGCTAGACTGCATGTATGCGCAGGGAGTTCTTGCCCAGAACAGAACCATACCTCCATACACCAAACTGTACGCTAATTGTCAGCCATCTTTGATGATAACGGTCCTGACAGAAATATGTTCACTGCCATCGTTGCCATTCCTTATATGCATTTAATTGATATTATAAGTTTCTTTCTGTTCTCTTTGATTTCTGGTACTGTTTTCAGTTTATGTAGATGGATTCCATAATTTTACCCATACAATGTATACAGTAACTCGAAGCTAGTAACTTAAAGTAGCATTAAAGCTTAAAAATGCTAAACAAAATAGTATATTTGTGACTAAAATTGTCACTGTACTTATGTTTTGTTTTATTTTATGTTATTATTATCAAGAAGTTATTCAGTTTAGGGTAGTTGTTACAGCTCAAATATATAAAATACTAAAATGTATAAATACACATAAATATTATATGATGATTTTCTTAAGGGTTGTTGTGTTACTACAACTGTGGATATGCTAATACTTTTACATTTTAGATGCTGTTCATGTGTCATATATTAAAATTATATATTATCTATTCAAACATACAAAAATGTGTGAAAATTTTGCATACAACTTTTGTCCTCTACCCACTGCTGTTGTATTGACAGCAAGTGGCTAAAAGGAGAAAAATAAATTGGTGAGATGAGAAAAAAATGGAGATGTGGAAATTATGATTCCTTGCCCAGAGCTTCCATGCCCAGAGGACAGTTGGCTTGATTTATATTAACAAATGAGTTAAAATGGCCGTAAGTGGTGTGAGGACAAAGGCAATATTGCACCTAATCTGAAGTGTTCAGGCGCTAATGCTGTTTTAACCAATCTGCTACTTATTTCAGGTTATTATAGAAGTGACAGGCTATTCGTTTGGAGTCTAGTGTCTCCCTTGAGGTTCTGGCACAGCGGAGAGGAGGACTGGCCTGCGGCTTATCGAAATGTGATGATGCTCAGTACGTTCACTTCATGATTTAAAACCGTGGTCAATTGGCCACTTATCTTCCACCACCTGTCTTCATTGTTGCTCTTCTGGAAGTGTGAAATAATCGCTGTTTGAAAAGATCCTCTCTGGGAGTTGCTGATTATGCTGGCTATCTCTGATCAGATTTCCATCTTTTTTGCCTGTTGGCAAGTTGCATGTTGTTGATTTTCGAAGCCTGGTTAGCGTTAGCTTAGGCTAATGGCACTGTATCTGGTAGCTCAACTTGGTGAACTCCTGAAAGGCCTGGGGGAAACAAATTCTGGGCTTTGGCGTTTTATTTTTCTATTTATGATTCCACGAATGCGCCTCTTGAGAACAAGATGTATGGATAAGCAACTACAACGCTACGCTAATGCCTAAGAATTATTTTGGGCCAGCTTTTCTGCAAGCATAGCAATAGTTCGTTCATTAACGGCTGAACATTTTGCAATAAGCACATTTTTTTTGCGTTCCCTTCTGCTGCGCCTCTGCATGTGTGCAGACATCTCACCGAGTATGAGATGGATTATGGTGAAGAGCTACACCTTGCATTACCATGCATCCTGCGTCACACTGTTGTTTACATTTTGGAAGAATGGCATTTAAAAACACAGACAAAGACACAAATGTGCATCCAGCACCAGAGATTGATGAACAGGCATTGGATGAGAAGTTCTGTTTGTGGAAATATAATTAGCATCTGTTTGTATTCAGCAAAAACAGAAACGACCAACCCATTCAAAGGCTCTGAGGTATATGAACATTCAAATGCACATTTAGACTGAGAGAATAGAATGTTTTCTCATGAGGTAATGAACTGATTATAGATATCATTTAGCGCTTACTATTTGTGTCCGAGGAACTGAAAAACAAGCTCAATGCGACAATGGTTAAACACATCCGTCCGATGCATGTGTAGCCTACCTAGAAGGAAAATTAGTAAACAGTTGTAAGGAGTGAATTTATTTCCTTCTAAAATTATTTCTTAGGGCAAAACTCAGGAACTCTCGCAAAGACAGATGCCATGCAATAAAGCCATAAAACTAATCTGGAGAAGAGATCTCCAAAGACAACAAACAGCACCGATCTCCTTGCTCATTTACGACCCCCTTCTCCCCCCTGCCATCTCTGCCTCTCCTTTTCCTCCCCAAAAGGTTACACTCAAAGTTCATTAAGAATATCCATATGCCACAAGTGTTATATCTTGTGAATGTTGTTTTTCCCTTTCATGTTTGGTATCATTTTAAAGGTCTCTGTGCGATTGGTAAACTGGTCTCAATTTCACAGTAGTCACTTGTATTATGAGAAATATTGAAAACTTAAGTGAATTCTGTACTTCTGTTGTGGGCGGTCTCCTTTCAAAATCTGATAAACATTGCTCCACAGGTGTGACCATTTGGGGCACGAGAACAGCTCCTACAGGAGGCTTCTCATTCCGCATACACAGATGTAATCTGTTTTGGGGCCGAGAATAAATGTTTATGGTCCTTTGTTCTGGTAGTATTTAAGGGAAAGTTGCAAATCAGTCATTGCGATTCTGTAGCCAGATCAGCCCGTAGTGTGGAGTGTATTTCATATGTTTCATACTATGTATCTCCTTCTTGAAGTCAGGTATATATTTTACCCTTAAATTCATCTTTGAACAACTGATGTTATGTATTTTCTTATTTCTAAATTGGCTTCTAATAAATTTCATTATGTAATTGGCATGATACAACTGTACCTGACTAATAATAAATTGTTATATTTGGTTTATTCTGATCTCTTCTGAAATCATTTTTTCAAGTAGATTAATGTGTAGTGGTATTTCCGCAAAACTGCGTTCAGGACAGATCACACCAAAGCACCCATGGATGAACCGTGGGGAACACCATGAGGGAGACTTTGGATTTCTGACTGTCACTGGCTTAACACGGTGTAGCTCTCGTGGTTATAGGAAAAAATACACTTTTTGTTATGAGTATGCAGGCGCAGCTCACTTAAAGGTATTATAACCACTCTGCGCCCTCTGAGTAAGTTCAGAACTGACTAGTCTGTGCCGTGCGTTTACAGTTGGCCGAGTGAATTGCTAAGCGATGCCTAGTCCCTAATGAACGAATAATTGAAAGTATGGGATTTCCAGAATAATCAAATATCTAAATTAATGTACAATCGATATTTGTGATCAGTTTTTAATTAAGAATATTGCCTAAATTTAACGATCACTTGAAATTGGAGTCAGATTAAGCACGGAGCTAAACTAAATTGAAACTAAATCCAGATAAATTCGGATAGCGCAAATAAAAGACCGAACATGCATTAAACCTTCGACCAGGCCGCTGATTCCGTTGTTTGGGCCAGCGGGTGGAGTCTTACACAGTGCAGATGGAATGCACAAATGGCCATTAAGTCTCCCTCTGATAGATATCTGATAGATATCAAATACTGATGTATGTGATTTGACTACTTGATCAGCATAATTATTTCAATTACTTTTATAATTATTATGTTTTGATGAAAATATGATCATTAATGTGCTTAGTTCTTTTCATTAACTATTACTAAACTAGTAAATTTGGCTAGTTAAGTAAATGTCGTCCTTTTTCGTGTCATCATGTTCCGTAAATGTTTATTTTTATTGCATTTGTTAAAATAAATTCATTTATTTATTTGCAGCAGTTTTATACCATTCCTTATTTTATAAATTATTTTCTGATTTATTTATTTATTAATTGATTAATTTAATTAATTCAATTATTATGAATAGCAGTAATTTCAAAATAAATGTTCTTATTGTGTTTTGATGAAAATCTGGTCACTAGTTTAACGTGCTTAAAGTTGTTTTCCAAAACCATTAGTAAACTAGTGAAGTTTGCTTAAGCAAATTTCATCATTTATCATTTTATATAGAGTACAACATTCATTTTTTGAAATGAGAGAGAGCTTTGCAGAGTGATGGTTTCCATGCGGCTTTATTTTTTCATTGTTTCTTTGTTTTATTTTGACTTTTTTCACCAGGGTTGGACATACACGTTTCTTATTATTTGTGTATTCTGCCATGTAGACAAACTAACAAAGAGATAAACAAAACCGTAACTGTTCATCATAAATTCACACATCCATCTGTGACTTGACCTCCAATTTATATTGTATACACACAGATAGGACTGTGTGGAATTGGTATAGATTGTGGATGGTTGACTAAATGGGTTTATTAGTAACCAAAGTCATGCATGAGAGTGAGACAGTGGCCTCAATATCCACTGTTTCCCCCTGTGCAGCTACATAGATTCCTATCAGACAGCAGAACGTCTTTCTGGAATATTCCACTCTTTTATTTCCTCTGTTTCTCTCTGGCTCTCTAACATTCTCTTTTCTCTGTCTCCCTGCTCAGATGGACACAGCCATCTTATGTCTGTTATCAGCGCTGACAGATAGAGTCTGGGTAACAGCAGCCTTCCATCTTTTATCTCTCTCACCTTCACACCAGTTCAGTTAGAGACCGTGAAAAAGCCCTTATACACACACAGTGTTGGGAGTAACGCTGTAATCGGTGCACTTTCTCAGTAACATAGTAGCGTAACAAAATGGTAAAGCGCTTTCCACTGGTTTGAACTCAACATGCAATTCATTGCATAAAATCAAGAAAGCATTGTGCTGCTATAGTCATGAGTTTGAATACACAATACTGACAAAATGTGTACCTTGATTGGACCATGAGTTGCAGATAAAAGCATCTGCCAAATGCATAAGGTAAAAACATGTTGCATTCTCAAAAACATATTGATTTTTTTCTTTTGTTCAAGCTGCTGATACTTTGTTATGGTTTTCAGTTGTTGAAGTATTTTTGTAGGTTTGTGAAGGTTGTAGTAGCAAGTCATTAGGTAATCTATGTGATTGCTTTTTTCTTCGTTAAAAAAGTAATGTATAATAATTATGGAGAAGGTATATTTATATATACCTAAACAAAAGCAGGTCTACTTTATAGTGTATCCTCATATCTGCTTATTATTCTTTATGATTTCTTGTGGTTCACACTGCAGTAAAAGCTTGCTCACACAGAAGAGTATCGCCACCTTCTCGTCATTATCCAGCAGTGTATGTGGGTATGGGTTAGTTCTTAATGCATTCAGTGAGCGTGTGTGGACTTTCAAGAGGACAAGTTAGAATCTCTTCCCCAAAAAGTTGTACACATCAGCAGTGTTGGCCACGAGCAATGTGCATTATGTAATCAGGTCACTTTTTAGAACTTTTTGTGCTACTTATTTCAAACATGTCATATGTAAATGCGGATTACATTTATGCATTTGGCAGATGCTTTTATCCAAAGTAATTTTAAATGGATTTACGTAAGTATACAAAATGCACACCATCTTATCTGTATATGTATTTCCAGGCCAGTCTATACATTATGGAAATTAACATAAATATATTCATGTTACTATAGGGAGTTTTGTCAAGGTGATTACAGGATCTATGTACACATCCATAGAAATACGGACAGTGAGCAGCAAGTGAACAGACAGTTCTTGAATTTCATGTGTTAGAAGCAGGAAAAGTTAGCTAGCTATAAGACCTGAGTGACTTTGACAAGGGCTACATAGTGGTGGTGCGATGACTGGGTCAAAGCGTTTCCAAAGTGGCAAGTCTTGTGGGGTGTTCTCAGTACGCAGTGGTTAATACCTACAAAAGTTGTTCAAGGAAGGACAACCAGTGAACCGGCATCAGAGTCATGGGTGCCCAAGGATCATTGATGCACGTGGGTGTGAAGGCTAGTCCATCTTGTCCAATTTCACAGAAGAGCTACTGTAGCTCATATTGCTGAATAACTTATTGCTGGCCATGATAGAAAGGTTTCAGAAGTGCATAATATGGGGCTTCGTAGCTGTAGACCAGTCAGAGTGCCCATGATGACCCTTGTTCATCACCGAAAATGCCTACGTGTCATGTGAGTGCAAGTACTGCTTATAGGGAGCCAATATCCTGCAGAGTTTAGCTTCAACCAGTTCCAGTACACCTGCCTGGAACTGCCAGGAAAATGCTGCCTTTGGAGGACACATTTCAAGCTAGGAAGGCATCAAGGTGTGTTCGAATCCAAAGTTCTGCATCCTGAGACACCTTCATCTGGTCAATTTTTAAAGGCAGCGTAGATGTATTTTGCTGTAGATCATTAAACCATTACGATGTCTCAGAAACATTTGTGCACAAATGCTGCAGTCATTGCCTGCTAAGGCAGCGAGGCAGCAAGTCAGCTGTCAGCGGTTTTCGGATGCAGCCCATGATTTCTTTGGTTCAGGTGTGTTTAATTAGGGTTGGAGCTAAACTCTGCAAAAGAGTGGCCCTCCAGGAACTGGTTTGGACACCCCTGCAATATGAGAAGAAGACAGGTCAATGGAGGCAGTGTTATGCCCTGGGTAGTGTTCTGCTGGGAAACTCTGGGTCCTGGCATCCATGTGGATGTTACTTTGATACATACCATAAGATTGTTGAAGACTATATACACCGTGTCATGGCAATGGTGTTCGCTGATAGCAGCGGTCTCTTTTGGCAGGATAATTCACACTGCCACATTGTTTTTTTTTTTTTTGACTGTTTATTTATTGTAGAACAAAGCCAGCATACATGGCTTACAATAACTATATACAAGCCAGGGTTTGCATTAAACACACTCTAGGGGTGACAAACCACATTTATACACATCTGAACACTGCCACATTGTTGAGGAATGGTTTGAAGAACATGACAAGCTGTTGTCTTGGCCTCCAAATTCCCCAATCCGACTGAACATCTATGGGATGTGCTGGACCAGCAAATCGGATTCATGGAGGCCCCATCTTGGAACTTGCAGGATTTCAAGGATCTGCTGCTAATGCATTGGTCTCAAACTCAATTCCTGGAGGGCCACAGCTCTGCACAGTTTAGCTCCAACCCTAATCAAACACACCTGATCCAGCTAATCAAGGTCTTCAGGATTTTTAGAAACTTCCAAGCAGGTGTGATTTGGAACTGGTTGGAGCTAAACTGTGCAGAGCTGTGGCTCTCCAGGAATTGAGTTTGAGACCAGTGCTGCTAATGTCTTTGTGCCAGATACCACAGGACATGTGTGGAGTGCGTCTCATACTGCATCAGAGATGTTTTGGCAGAATGAGGATCTACGCAATATTAGGCATTTGGTTTTAGTGTTGTGGCCAGTAGCAGTGTGATGATTCATCACCAAAAAACACCTACAGTTCATGAAAAATAAATGAAAAGCTTTTCTAAGAGACTTTTCTATAATTATTTCCCACTCAGAGATAAATTTTCCTTCCCTGAAGTTATCCCCATGAAGCCCATTCTTTGTCATATTAATTGATTTAGCAGTGGTGCACATTGCCAAGCAACACAAGTTCTGATCAAGCAGGAGAAGATTAAAAACAAACAGCACTGTGATGAATAATTGAAATTGCAACATAGTCTTTAATTAACATTCTTTATTTCGGCGCCAAGATGTATTGTGGCCAATTTATCTGAAAATTTGATAAACATATCCATCAAATAAAAAGAGGGGTTGCATTTTAATATGGGCGTCTGTGGTTCAATGAGCCAGTCCGTGATGTTTCTTGGGTTTAATTAGACTTCATTCAAACGCGGGTACTAATCAACTCGCAGTTGGAGTCTTCCCTTGTATCACCATGGAGCCAGAGAGCATTCACACCCCAGAGCCTTTAAAACACAGCCACAGTAAGGCGTGTAAAAAAATTAGTTCCTACAAATTTGCCGTTCACAATTCTTCCAGCCAGAAGAATTATTTGGAGCCTATTCAGTTAAAAACTCATGGTAATTGTGCATCTTGGCTGCTGCTTTGGCGCTAGTCAGAAATATTAATGTGCTTGTGAATCCTAAAGTACGGATGCTAAATTGAAGGATATTTGAAATTCTTTCGGTTATCTCTCCTTAGCACTTGTACATATGCTTCAGTCTGCTGCTTTGCTGTACGTTTGAGTAAAAACGCTCCCTCTTATGGACTCTTAGGCACTCTCTCCATTCATTTTCATCCAGTTCCTCTTAGCTAGTGGTCGAGTGACTCTAGTAAACAAGAAAATGTAGACTCCTCAAGAAGTTTGCTTTTGAAATGTAGCCTTGTTACAGCAAGTGGAGTTGCTTTCTCCTCTAGAAAAGAAGCATTTATTAGTGGCCGGAACTCTGGACAAACAGTAATTAAGCACTGAATTGACGTTTTCACTTCTGCTGGCTCAATATCTCGGTATGCACAACAATACGTAATCACATTTGGACAATATGTCTCTTCTAATCCTAAGTAGTTTTTAATTTATGGTTTCCTTGAGCACTCTCATAAATCAGCAAGCTTATTTTAGTGTAATTCCAGCATGGGGAATGAGGCCTTGGCTCTTTTCCACAAACGGTGTGATAATGGTGCGCTTATGTACTGTCGTCTTTCTTTTTTCTATCTGGAGGTGTGGGTATTATCCAAGGGGTCAAGGTTTGGCTGGTTTTGCATGGCCTACTTATTCCCTGCTGGTAGATGCCATAAGTACACCATCTGCCTGCAAAAAAGCATCATTGTCAAGGCCACGTTTCATCTTTTTCTACAAACTGTACATCTAAAAGTGTTTGTGGAATCTAGCCAATTATACATTTTTATTTTTCACTTTAATATTTATTTTTTGCAATTAAAATGAATGTGCATGCATTCATTCATTCACTCATTCATCCTTACATTCTAGCATATATTATAGATATTTTACCTTGCTTCAGAACCTAGTGTGCATGAGTAAAGATGGCAGATTTCAAATATGGCAATTTGCCAGCAAAGCAATTGCCGTTGTGATGAATGGGAATGCTAACGTATGGCTTTCTTCAGATATTGGAGACCTCCTTGGCATTATAACTTAGCATGTAGTGCATGTCTGTCTTTTCTCCTTCACCTCTCCTTACCTACTTTGTCCTTAATGTAAAGGATTTTCTTATATTTGCAGGGTTGATTGCACATGAACAGAGGTCAAACGTATGAGTGCTGCTAATTGTAAATTGAGCTTTTACCCCCTTGCTTAAATTTTCTGTTCTAGGGAAGTGCTTGGTATCAGAGGTCTCATCTGCTCTTCATTTGTTCACATGGTGGAAAAATGATGTTATGCTTAGCACTACACTGTTGGGGAAGCCTAAAAGTATACTGACAAAAAAAAAAAAAGTATACAGTTTGCATTAAAATAATCACAGTATTATTATATTATGTTATATTATATTATATTATATTATGTATATTATATTATTAATTATTTATTTTGAATTCATCATTAGTGCTTATTCATAGATATTCAGCTTAAGGCACATCCTTAGTGTGTACATTGCGTGTTAAAGGTTATACAGTTTGCCATAAAAAAAGAATAATATGAATTACACAACACATTTACTATATGACACTTCAAATTAAATAGAGTTGTATCTAAAATGTTTTTTTTTATTTACTTTTGATGCGCTTCCAAATATGGATACAAATAATGGCTAAATCAGAAGCCACTTTTTGCCATTGTAGCTTCAAGTGTTGCACTAGAAGGATAGGCAAATAAATTAACAACACACACTTCACTGTTAATTATTATTAATTAGTATTGGAACAGCTTAGTGTGTTGTTAAGGCTGAACTACTTATCTCACAAATGCAGAACTCTGCATATGACAATTTTTTTTTCATACATTATAGTGACAGGAAAGGGGAAACACTATGTTCATGCCTCGATAATACTGATAGTAACTAGTGATTAATTATTTGAAACTGTCATGCATTGGGTCAGTCCATTATGGAAATCTCAGTATGATTTTAAAGGTATGTGTATGCTCATCACATTCTGCACATTAAGCACCACTATATATCTCGGACATCTCAGATTAAGCATGTGGACAATGTCTATCTAGCCTCCAAGCACACAGAGAATGCCTCATTCATTGTCAGCTGCCCTACTAACAGAGGAATCTATTTTTGTTATGTACCAGCCCTGACAGCTTTTTTCTGAAGCCTGTTCTGATTTATGGATCTCTATAGTTTAGTGTGTTTTGGATCTTTTCCTCTGGAGGCCATTGTGTGGCACACACACACACACACACACACACACACACACACACACACACACACACTACACACAAACACACACATCCTTCAATCTCCACAGAGTCTGAGAGTGTCTGTCTCATCTCTTTAAATCACCTAGATCCCACCACACACACACACACTGAGCGAAGGATGAAGGATTGCGTATAGGCAGAAACCGAGATTTAAAGACATGAGACTTAAAGCTAAACAACCTGAGTTTACTATATGCCTTAAGGTGATAAGAATTCAATTATTTTAGAAATTCATCAACTGCTCATTTTTTTCTACTCATCTCGTCTTGACTCAAGCAGGCGTGGGTGTATTTATTTCTCTTCTAATACCTCTGAAGAAAAGAGCCGAGACCCTGAGGTGAGATAATAAGAATCTGTTTACATGTCTGATTAACACAGAAATCTGCAGAGTGTGAAGAACAGCGGAGAAAAGACTATCTGCTAACCTGGGCTTTCCCTCCGAGCGCCATCAGTTCCACCGCCAGTGTCAGCAGTTCCACCGAAAGGTGAGGCTTCACTGGATCACTTAAGAGAGCTGTACTGCATCTCCATTGCCCTCTAATGGTTGTGACCAGAACTACAGCAGATGCCCGATGCTGTTTTTCCCTTTACACTTATCCATTTACCAAAAGCCTCTCCTGTAATGCATCTTAAACCAGCTCCTGCTGTAGTTTGAGCAATCGGATTACAGTGTGGATTGCTCCAATGCATCTTAGCTTTACCCTTATCAGATCGCTAAACAATCAGAGCAAGATGCATGTGCTAATTTGGCGTAAATAGTCCCCAAGATTTGCAGGTTCTCTCACATGCGTGAAATTGTAAAAGCTGGTCTTAGATAAATGGGAATGGGTAATTTAGAGCTTATGGTGCAGAGCAGAATAGCCATGAAGGAAATTTGCACAGCAGCAGCAACTTGTCCCTTTGTTTCTTCAGTAGCACCACTATAGCACCTACAAGTTGATGTTGCCTTAGATTAGGATCGCTTTATTTAGGCTGCTAAATGTCCTAGGCACATTTCTTCAACAAAGTTTCTATCTAGCAGCATTTACAGGGCAGTCATGTCTCTCGTCGCTAGTTGAGGCCATTTATCTCCTTAAAGAGACCCGCAACAATTTGATGACTCAGGTCTGGCTTTTGCTGCCTGATCTCTTGTTATGTAAGAGTGACTGAATGTAGTGTAGGGATCAGAGGAAAACAATTAAAATGCCATCTGGTGTTCTTCACTGAATCATCCTTTCTCATGCTTCAGTTATTGTTATGAATGCCCGCATTTAATTGCAGTATTTATGTAAATTAGCAATGGGTCGCCACCCAAAAATGGGTCGCAGGTCTGTTCTGAAAGGGTCATGGACAGAGTACATTAAATACACATTCACTTGCGAAGATGATAAACATGAGTCTAAAATCACATAACTTTGAAGACGCATTAAAAAATGTCCTAAATAGTATGAATGTGTGTAGTATGAATTAAAATGTGGATGTACTGTAGTCGTGTGAACTTCGGCATCAGTGTCGCTTCACTGCCATTTCCAATTTTTTCTTTCCATGGCCTCATGGGATAGTAAAGTGTCCATTAGATGTGCTTTTCAGAATCTCAATAGAAGTAGAGCGTAATTTTTGCCTACCTTTATGAATACTGTGAATTTAGATGTAGCCTACTACTTATTTAATAATTTTTTTTTCAATTAGTATATAGTAGGGATTCGGATATAGAGATGGTTTGTATCGACCATAATGTGTTTTGTGTAGTGCTCTACTTCTGCTAAGAGCGTGAAATCTTTAAAAAAAAAATGAGAGATATTGGTTCTGTTTTGGGTTCAGTCTTAATCTCTCAGCAATTTTATACATCCTTTTGGGAAAAACACCCCAAATGCAGACAATGAAAGGAAAAAAATTATTAACAATATTGTATTTCAATAGTGTACTTGTTATTTTGCAAGATCTGTTTTTACCCCCTCAAACAATAACAGTGGTGATGTTGTTTTTTGTTAAATGCGATTGTACTCATTAACTGAAATGTTATCTTCATAGATTATAATGAGATGTTATTTTAGTCCGGGTAAAATATTGACTAAATTTAATAACTGTTTTCCCCAAAAAAGCAGAAAATGACTAAAACTGTGTAGAAATGAACACTGGTTACACAGACATGTAACAAAGCCAACTGAGAATCCGAATTGTATTTATGTCAACTTTAGTTAAAAGATGATCTTATTCATCAACCTTTGAACTACCAAGGCCTCATTAGAAACCCCAGCTTTAGCATTCCCAAACCTGACAAGCATGGAAATTCATGCTGGTCTAATCTGGTCAATAGGGAAGAGAAAGTACAGCACATGGTCAGCATCCAGCTGGTGGGTCCGGTCAGGCAGCTCTCGTTCCCCCCTAAAGACCTCCCTAACAGTTCCCCAGTCTTCACAAACCACAGATTAGCTCCAATTCCACAATTAACTGGCAGGGGAGGGATGGGAAGAGAATGATTTAAAACCTGCTGGCTTCTCTCCCGCTGGCCCTGCAGACACCACACGTTTACCACATGGTGAAATGAGAGCGCACTGTGCCTGCCACCATCCACGTCCTTCGATCATCCAGGGGGGTGGACCACCTTCCTGCCACATTCTGTTTAATTACCCCTGGCCTCCTACGGTAATACCCAGACTACCCATTGGCACCCTCTTATTCACCCTGGTTTTTCTGGACCCCCTCTGGAAGAATGAAAAATTTGTTTTGTGTTGTAGGATGTCACTTTGTCCCCTGAGACAACAGATGACTTTGTTTGTGTTGTAGTGTGGCTCCTCAGTGTGAGGAGCTAGATTTATATTCGTAACAGGTTAAGGAGAAAGTTAAAGGGAATTTATGAAAACTGTCACCATTTGCTCATCCACTCAAGATTTTGGTTAATCTTTGAAACACAGATTAAAATATTTTTAATGAAACCTGAAGTGATTCTGTCCTTCCGTTTAAAGTTCAAGTAACCAACTTAAAAGATCCAAAAAAGGTGAGGAAGGTGTCTTTAAATGTATCCATATAGGTTGAGCGGTTCAGTGCAAATGAGAGGAGATCTGATCATTTTATATGACGAATATATTCAATGTCGTTGTTTGTGTGTCTAAGCTTTGATTACCTGGACTTTTATTGGAAGGATACAAAACTCTCAGTAAATATGTCTCCAAAGATTGAGCAAAGTCTTTGTAACCAAATGGTTTGTAATTACATGACGGTGAGTAAATGATGACAGAATTTTAATTTTAGTGTGATTTATTTAATGTTCATAAATCCACTTAGAATTTTGTTTCTGTAAGCCTTCAACAAATGCTTGGAAGATTTGTTCCTACTTCTCTCTGATTTAATTTCTTTTTTACACTCTTTGTTGGTCCCAAAATTCTGCTCCAGCCGCCCTTATTACACACCTTGCACCCCATAATAAGCCTTTCCACCATTTCCATGGGCAGCAAAATAAATCAGGACTGTTGTTCTCCCCAGGAGAGCCTGTAACAATCCCGAAGCTGCCTGTCCGACCCACAACAGTCCAATTAGCAGTGTTGGGTTGGTGCTGATCCAGCGGTCCCAGTTGGCTGCATGGCATTGAGGTCATGAGGAGCAACACTATGGGGGCATGCAGGACAGATTTGAGAAACTTTCACCTCACAGCAAAGAGTCTCGAAGCAGAATTCACTGGGTCTAGTCCACTTTAAGTAGGGCTCAAGAACATGAAGATGAAAGAACAAAATATGGTACTTGTTGCTTTAAATATGGTCTCAGCACTTTGATTGATTAAATGTTTGAAAGGGAAAGGTGTTTTAGATTGAGTAAAGAAGAGGTCTGACAGCAAATGTCAGATGAGCTGAACTACAAGCTGAAACATACACACCTCACATTCACAATGCCTTTTAGAACTAATAACTTTTGCTGTGTATGTATTTGATAGAAAGAGCAATTTGGATCAAATGACAGGTTGTCTCTCTGTGAGTAGACCCGATGTCGTTTGACTCTTCTCATTTAAAATGAATTATACTATGGCATTGTCGAATACTTGATTCTGATTTGTTGACTTATAGAGACCCAAATGTAATCATTACAAAAACTGATGCAGTAAATCAATAAATCAAGTGAGAAATAAATAAATTGGAAAAAAGAGAGATAAATCAAGTATTTATCAGTGAAGATTTGATAATCAAAAATAATAATAAAAAACAGATAAGCAAGTTGAAATACAATATTATGTAATATAATGTGAAAATAGTTATTTTGATTCGTCATTACAATGTGATGGATAAATTCATGTTTAATTTGTCTAGTTTCTATTACCCTCAGTTTCTCAAATAAATATTGAGTGTCACAGACACATTCCAAGTGTGTTGATTTATTTTCTGTAATTGCATTGGGAAAAAGTAGTTTCAGGTTTGTTGACCACATTACAGTTGCAAATCAATTCACCACATTCTTTCCAAATGGTAACAGAATGGACTAGACTGTTTTGAAAGACGATGTTCACATGTAAATGAGGTAACCATTTTGTTGAGCCTGCATTACCACCTCAGGTACACAGTACATTTTCAATAATAAATGTTTGATATCAGTTATTCCTCATCTAAAACCAGTTTCTTTTATTTAAGGATTTTGCCACTTTTTAATCTACAGAGAAAGGACTGTGTTTTGTTTCTGTTTTGTTTTGTTTTGTATCGTTCTGTGGTATGTATCTCTCAGTATTTCATATAGCTAATTGATTCGTTTTGGTTGAGGGCCAGGGTCAATGTCGATGCTTGGATTGATTGATTGTTTGGAGGTTCTTTCTTCTGTCAACTCCACCCTTTCTTGATTTAGTTGATAGTAAACTGTGTGAGTGTGTATGTGTGTGAGCGTTTGGTTGATGTGTGTGCTTGGCAGCCTGAAGACAGAATAGTGGTAATCCTTTTATTAAATGCTCAGATGGAAACAGATGACTTTTGCTCCCTCTGGGCTAATCTCCATCACCATGGCCAAATCATTAAACATGAGAGAGAGAGAGAGAGAGAGAGAGAGAGAGAGAGAGAGAGAGAGACAAACATCTGAAGGTCAAATCTATTCAGGCAAAGTATACATAGGCCTACAGTACAATTCTAACACGCACACACCCCAATATGTAAAGCAGCCAGAGGTGTCAGAATTGGTTCTTTAGATAGGAAGCGACAGTTATTTGAGCTACATTTCTCCTTGTACCATATTCTCATGAGTAAATCAATCTCATTACATTCCATTATATCAAAGAAATTAATTTGTAAGTGTCAGATCTGGTAGAAGTGACTGGTCAAGGTAAGGTTAGGCAAGTTATATAGCACATTTCACACAATGGAAATTCAAAGTGCCTTACGTAGGCCTAATCAAGAGAGAGAGGGAAATAAATATGTAGAAGTTCAAATTATTTAAGAACATAAAAATGAATCAGAAATTGAAGTTTAATTTAAAATGGATTAAAATGAGTAAAAATGATTGCAGTGTATTCACAATGTGTCGGTCCGAGGTCACTGAGCTATTTTAAAAGTAGTAAAATTGTTTTAAATTTGATTCCAAATGAAACTGGAAATGAGTGTTAGACCCAAGGATAATATTCACACTGAATGTGTGTATTTGACTTTGAGAGTGATTTGGTCATTTTCTCCAATTTAATGAAGCAATGAAGAATTACTTTACACACGTCACCTTTAACATAGCATTCATATTTTTATTTTTTATTTTTTTTTGACTTGCAAGCACACTTGATTGAGTATTTATAATTGAGACCTTGAAAGCTCACAAATACTACATTAATGGTCACTAAATTTGCACAACCATTTCTTTGTGAGTTGTTTCTTAATCAGCGAGACCATTTTAATAACTACACAGTTCTGTGATTAATATGGTGATCACAGGATGCAGACTTTACAATCCAACATCATAAATCATCAAGAGCACAATAAGCCACATGTCGTGAAGAATACATTTAGATATTATCTGAACAAGATAAGAGAGGATAAAGGAGGGTGGAGAAATCCTGATCTACCACTAATCTAATTCTACAGAGAACACAATGACATATTTCATTTAAGAAAATAAGCAAACGCAACAGCGCTCAGTAAGAGGAATAACTGATGCAATTAGTAAAGAGAATGTTTTGCTAATTAAATTTGCCTCACAAATCAAAAGAGGGGTAGAGAAAGAGAGAATATGACGACACATGATGTCTGTTTAGTTGAGCTTATAGTCAAATGGAACAGATGCTCAGAAGCCTTTCCTTCCTCTCATTTTAAATCTTACAAACACACTCAATATATACAGGGTATGTGTGTATAAGTGTGACTTTTTAGTTTTATTTT
Source organism: Tor tambroides (assembly GCA_021397915.2). Lineage (NCBI taxonomy): Eukaryota > Metazoa > Chordata > Actinopteri > Cypriniformes > Cyprinidae > Tor > Tor tambroides. The sequence goes on from JAFVLL020015550.1 coordinate 26,866, forward strand.
GGGGCGAAAA